>JAODGE020028101.1:0-29863 GCA_027574965.2 Ecitophya simulans
TGATTATAGTTACCAAGTAGTGGCGCCTCCTCGTCTTTGGTGGACTACGTACTGCGTGGGTTAGAATTGGATGACAAGATCAAAGAGGGCACAGGGGAGAGAAAAAGACGGGTATAGTGGAATAAAGAGGAATTACAGTGCAGTGGTGTGGGGGTACCATTCACAGTGTCTAGTGTAGTGGCGGTGGTGACAGTGGAGAGGGAGGGAGGTGGTGAATCGCGATGATTCAACAGAGCACACGTGTACTATTCGGTTGCAATTTTGAGGGCAACGAAATATGAAACGATAAAGAGTGAGCAAGTGTGCGGTGGTCCTTCAACCTGTCGCTCTGTTACAGCACACACTGGATACCTGCCAGCAGTACATCCTGCATGCCTGCACGGGTCAGCTGACCGCACCCCCTAGCCGACACCAGTCGGAGAGACTGCGACTGTGCAAGTATGCTGATGTCGTCCACCTGGTTCACACCCTTCATATTGAGATGAGTGAGACTGGGAAGAGCCTCCAGTCCATTGAGCCCGTCCGTGGTGAGCGCAGTGCAGTCTCTGATGCTCAAGTATCGCAGACGAGGGCATCCTCGGCCCAGGAAGCTCACAGCACTCACAGCGTGGCACCCGGCCACGCTCAAATACTCTAGCGACGTGCACTGCTCCACCCCGAGCAGACCAGCAGCGTCAAGGCGTGTGCATCCTTCGAAGGAAAGCGACCGCAGACTGCGCGATTGCCCAAGGAACCCAACGGACGAGATGGTCGGAGAGTAGTTGGCTATCACACGCTCAAGGGTCCGCACGTCCTGCAAACCTTGTAGTGCATTGTCCACGAGGTTAGAGCAACCCTCTATGCACAGAGTGCCAAGTGCCATGCAGTCCTGTAGGAAGTGCACGTTGGTGATGGGAGTAAAGGAGAGGCTGAGTACCTCAAGGTGCGGGAGGGCTTGGATGCCTTGCAAGCCAACTTCGTCTAAGTACCGACAATAGCTCAGGTCCAAGCTGCGCACGCAGCTCGACGCGGCAGCGAGGTTGGCCACAGTAACCACATTGGTCCCACTAAGCGATAGCTCCACGAGTGAGTCACTCATTTCCAATCCCGAGATAGATCCACGCAGCACGCGTTTGCACCCGTCCATTCGCAGCGTTCGGAGAGTAGGGCAACGCGCGAGGGCTTGTACGCAATCAACACGAGTGTACTCCAGGCAGAGCTCCTCGAGTTTGGGCAGCAGGTGAAATCCTTTAATCGACCCAGTGCCCACACCGTTGCACCTAGTCAACACAATCTTGCGCAGGGCTTTGCAAGTTACCATGCCACTGAGGTCTTTGATATCGTTAGTGTATGCTAGCGAGACACACTCCAGCGCCGGCGCGTCACCTATGCCTGTGAGAGGTACCTCCTCTGTTGCCACCGTAGAGACGTGGCAGCGGTGGAGGAGTACCTCACGTAGCCTAGTGCACGCTGAGAGACAGGGAAGCCCATTTAGGAGGATCTTCTCCAGGTGAAGGACCTCTAGCATCGGCAGCTGATCCATGCCCAGCAGAGCAGAGGTGGAGAACGAGGTGTCAAGGACTAGGTGCAACTCTCGCAGCACAAATGACTGTGGGCCCCTCCTCACAAATTGCACCTCACGCACAGACAGCACGTCCAACCACAGAACCTGCAACGCTGGCTGGGATGCGCTGTCGAGCTGGAGGGTAATGGTTCCGCCAAAGACCCTTCCTTGGGGAGCCTCGTGTCTGTCTGAGCGGATGTACATCTCACGCAGCCCGTGTTGTGGACTCTCTGAGGCCAACCCCCGCCTTCCCGCGCACTCCGCGAGCGTTACGGTGGCCGTGGAGAGCACTGCTGGCCTGCAGAAAGCCACCCCACGCCCCAGCAGCACTGGCAATACATCCACAGAGGCGCGCTCAAGGTGAAGCACCTGCAGGGAAGGCACACCCCGCAGGCCTCCCAGGACCGCTGCGGACACCAGGGTGGTGCCTGTCCACGATTCGACGTGCGTCGCTGCAGCTGGTATTACTTCGCTAGAGCCCCCGACTTCCATCTGCACAGTGCTGCTGGTACTGGGGTGGTGGCAAATGACAACAGCCGGCCTATCGTTGTGAGGAAGCACGGTGACTTCGCCCGGCCGGGCATCCTTTGCTCTTCCATGATCGTACTTGTGGTGCTCTGCTCTTCCCGTCTGAGTAACTGCTGGCACGTGAGGGTCAGGAATGATAACTTCACCGCTCTGTTGCTTTTTGTGCAGTGATGAAAACGCGTCCGAAGCCTCCAGCTGATCGTCGTCCACTTTGCTCTCCGCCGCAGCTTCCTCTTCCCCCTCCTCCTCCTCTGCCTCCGCTGGCCTGGGGGCGACGCTGAGGAGCAGGAAGTTGCGCCGTGTCTGCAGCACACTCCGCACCCACAGCCATTGCGAGCGGGCCTTGGCGTCTCGGAAAGTGGACACGTGGAAGGAGCAATACAGCTCTTGCAGATCAGCCAAGCCACCTCCAGCGGAGTCCAGCGCTAGGCTTCGCACCAACCACGGCAGCTGCCTTTCCGTGATGTGCAGGGCAAGCGCGCGTGGCTGCACCCCGGTTCGGCTGCCGAGCATCAGCCACGGAGGGTCGTGCTCCTCCATACGTTGTACCACAGCCGCCCGCTTGGATTCCCACTCCTCCAGGAACACATGCAGGCCATCGGTTCCTTTGTGAGCAGAGGACCCCTTCCTGGGGGAGTACCTCGGGCCGGCTGCTGCAGGAGCAGCGGCGGCGGAGGCATGTGCGTCGAGGCAGATCCAGTAGTCCTCGTGGTCCCCGGGCGCCCACCCTTGCCGCCAGAATGCTGTCGCAGGATCCACGCCAAATGTGGACGCACACTGTCGCGGCATGTGCCGGCGCTGGAGCCACGACATCAGCTCCAGAGACGGTGGTGGTGTGTCTCTATGAAAGAACACGTGACAGGTGCCATTGACATCTTCACAGGTGAAGATGTCCGATGAGGTCGCGGCTATGGGGTGGCATCGTGTTGGGGCGGTGTGTGAGAGCACAGGAGGGTATGACACCTCTGCGGTCTCGCCTCCGGCCGCGCGCCCCCGAAGCGCGTTCATCCACTTGCTATAATCAAAGCTGCTGCGCAGTACCTCTGGCGTGGTGGGTGCAGCGTCGGTGCCGGTGGAGTGTGCCGTCCCTCGTGCCGACGACGTCATCAACGACACGTTGAGCGGAGAGGCGGGGGTGGAAGACGCGCTGCACCGCCCCCTAGTGCTGTCGAGTAGCGCGACGGCGATGCGGGGACGATTGAGGTACGCAGACAAGCCACAATAATTGCGTTTAGCAGGTGTGGCATCGGCGGCGCCAGCGGTGTAGAGAGGCGTGAGGTAGGGTTGCCATTGAGTGTCCTCGCGTAATAGCTGGTGGTGCCTCCAGAGATGGTCAATGAGTAGTGACTGATGCTCGCAGGCGAGATGCGCTGAGCCGTCGAGCACGCGCTCACGCGCTGGTGGCTGTCTATCCGAGGCCTGGGTGACGTGTGGAGAGGACCGGGCTACCGGAACTGCCTCCGGGCATACTCGTGTGTGTCCGTCCATAGCCCCAAAGGTTTCGCTAGCCAGCGGGGTATTTCGGTCGCCGCTCCGTGCGGGGGCACCGATGATGCAGCCGTGTGCGCCCATGGCAGCCTCCTGCACAATGGCGGTCCACGACAACTGCTCCACACGCCGACGTGTGTGCGGCGACGTGGCGAGAACAGCGAGTGGCACTGGCTTGGGCATGTATTCGAGGATCCCCTTCCAGTGGATGCGGCCACCAAGGCGTCTCGCTCGAGTATAGCGTGCCAGCTGCTCCACTGCGTGGTCACTGAGCTGCATGCCACTGTTCACTATAGTGCTCACTTCGCCCCCGTAGAGGAGTAGTTGTGGCTGCTCCTCTGGTAGTTGGCCAGGCTGACGGTGACGAGCGCTGGCGAGCTGGTGGAACCGCAGCACGTTCTCCAGCACGTGCCGCTGGATTGCCAGATCACTTGCCGCACCGGCTCCGCCGATATAGTAATAGTTGGCCATCGTAGCGCGCGTACGATACTGTGCCTCCATGTACTGGAAGAAGAGGTCACTCAGCACCCCCGCAGTCATGCGGTTCCCGCCATCGCTGCCGATGGTGACTGGTGAGGGAGCAGCCTCAACAGCGGTGACAATGCCAGCGCCCGACGGATGCCAGACGGAGTGTTGCAGATGTTGTGGATAGGATGTGGATGTTGCTGGCCAAAGCACCTCTGGAGGTTCCATCGTGGTGCGCTGCGGGGAGGCACGAGCCCTCCAGTTCTCAAATTCGGTCTCGCGTGGTCCGTCGAGGGGGTGGACAAAGCGTGACAGTGGCGGTGGTGGAGCCAATGAACCTGACACCGGCATGGAGTGCGCTGAGCTGAACATGGCGGACGTCGCGCACGAGGCCTCAAGTAGTCCGTGAGGCAAGATGGATGGCTGGTGCAGGGCCCCGGGTTCAACAGTAGGTAACACTTCGCTGTGATGCTTCCCTGGTGAGGGGGATACGGTGGTGCGCGGCGACGATGATATTGTCACTGGGAAGGTCGGCACACTCCCTCCTTGTGAGCGGTAATCCCCATTGGATTCCCTACTCCGAATTAAATGAAGTGCAAGCGCAGCAATATTCATGCGATCAAGTTCTGAGAATACCTTCTCTTTCTATTTTTTGAATTATATAATATGCTCGTCAAGCGCGCTGGAGCAGAACGTAGAAAAAAAAAACAATTGAAGAGCAGATGTGGTGAGTGTAAAGTTACTAAAAAGTAAGAGTGCCGAGAAGGCGGATCTATATCGTATGGATATATATGTTTATATATAAGCCAGATTCGCCCTACCAAATCGCGAACCTTTCCAGTTGCAGCCCTACTCCACACGTGTCGACAGATGGAAATAAGATGGTGAGCGGCATAGAAAGGCACCAGTGAGAGCGATTTATCAAATTGCGGAGAAAGGAAACATGCAGCCCTCTGTGTGCGCAAAGACAATAATAAGTTAGTACCAAAGGGGGGAGGGAGAGCGACCATTGATCGCAACGCTGCTTTCCGATGCAAATGGTGCTTCTCGTTTCAGTTATACGCCACACATTAGTCGCTCAGGCAGGTGGAAGGAACAGAGAAGAGAGATCGAGGTGGCCTCCTCTATGTGTTTGTGCATAACCCCACTGTTCACCGCCCAATGCAGATCCACATTTACAGCTGTGTTGGCCACTCTACGGCCGCGCCAAGCTGAGCATCTCCTCCAAGTCTGAGCCGCTTATCTCTTCCCCTTCCTCATCGTCACCGTCAACGCGGAACATGCCGTGATTCATCCACTCTGGGATGAGGGCCGAAAATTGCTCGCCAAAGAACGTGACCGAGCCGGGGCCCTCTACCTCCAGCTGCACACTACCGTCAACATCCAGGCGGATGGCTAGGTTGCCAGCGATGTCACTGGGGGTCGGCACAATCACATCAAAGAGACCACCAAACTGCACGAGGCCACTCTCCTTTCCGCTGGCACTCAACTTTGGTACGCGGCATGTATCTAGTGGGAAAGATGCAACCACAAAGCTGGCGATCTGATTGTCAATGGTGAGCGACCTGATCCTGGCGGCGATGGTGAGAGTGGTGGAAGCGTCGAGGCTGGGCTTTGTGAGATGGGGGCGGTCATTATAGTACCGGTCCCATTCCTCCACCGATGTGGGTGGGGAATAAGCGAGGTGTGTAAGGCGGACTGACGAGGTGGTATCTTGAGAAGTGCCTCGCGCAAAGCTAAAAGGCTCCCCCTCAGTCACAGTTGCACGGAATGGCGTTGCCGTGATTTCATCCGAGATCATCGGATTGCCGAAGAACATATCGATGGGGCTCTCTAGTCTTTCTTTCTTCCTTGCCTACTTACTGATTTGTGCTGCTGGTGAATGCTGAGCTAGAGCACTCCTTCTGCCACAATATGGGGAGGTACAGCACTCGAAAAAAAAATCCGAGATGAGGCAGACTCTGCTTCAATTCACCAAGTCTGCTTCAAATACAAAAGGGAAGGAAAGCAAAGATAACAAGACTTTGTTTCTACTGATCAGTGGCTTCTTCTAAATCACACGATAGGTGCATGCGCTTGTGTGTGTGTGGGGGGGGGGGGAAGGGGGGGGACGTATGTCATCGCGATAAAGCAGGCGGATGGGGCAGATGTGAGGACTCAATAAAACTGAAGTCCTTAGTGCAGCAGGTCCTACTGGGCTAAACACTTGACGATGCTACTAGCGGGCACCTCCATCCATATATATGTGTATATATGTGTCTATGAGAGCGTATTCGGATGCTGGTCATCACGGGCAAGGCAATCCCAGTATTAATGGTTACCAGAAGGAAACTAGGGATGTATGTGGACATGTACCACACGAATTACGCAACTGCAGCTACAATAGTCACTGAACGCGCCCGCGTTCTCTGTCATCACCGTGACAACTATCCAGTAGCATGGGCATTGGTGCTGGTGACCTCCTGGGGATTAATAGTGCGCACCACACGGCTACACGCCCCAGGGGAGGCTGCGTCATCGCTTACACCACCACCTTCCCCAACACTCTCATCAGCACTGTCCAACTCCTCTTCTCTGTCTAATACACCATCGCCTCGGCCAGCCTGCTGCTGCCGCTCAACGAACTTCTCAAACGCCGTGGCAACTGGGCGAACCTGCCGCACAGACTGCACCTCAGGAACCCAGTGCCGAGTAGTGCGCTCAATCAAGTCCACTAAAGTGGTCCCACTACTCCGGCAGGAGCGGCAAGCCCCCAACATCTCCACCTCCATCGCCCCAGTCGCCGCATCGAATCCAAGAAAGCGGATGTCGCCGCCGTCCTCCTGCAGCTGTGGGCGAATGGTCGTCGCCACAAGTTCCTTCAACATCAGCACCAAATCGGAGTCGCCATCTGCTGGAATGGTGTCCGCGTGCGGATGTGGTGCGTCAGGTGAAACGTGAGGCTCGCCGGTGCTAAGGTGGTTTGTTAGCAATGCACTCACGTGCAACTTCAGTTCTGTCCAGTCCATGGATTGGATAATGTCCCGAATGATGGCCTCGTCGAGCTTCTCGTCCGAGGTGTCCTGCGATATGGTGTACCCACCCATCTCGAACGACGATGGATCGCCCCCTGCCGCGAGTGATGCTGCAGTCGAGTGCGTCGCACTTTGGCCGGGCTCATCGGATACATCATCATCCTCTTCCATGGCCCTGCGCGCCTGTTGCTGCAGTTCATGCGTACGCGTCTCTGCAGCTGCTTCATCAATATCTCCCATCCCCGGATGAACAACGCCTCCATTGAACTTGGCCGCAAAGTAGCTAGCAGCTGCAGCGGTGTTGATCTCTTCGACACGCCGTACCGTGACAAAGGTGGTCCCGATTGTGACGTCTTCCACCATAGGAAGGGCAGCCAGAATGCTCTCCGCAAGCGGGGATTGGTAGCTGTTGCCGCGATCGAACAACATCGTGGTGGCACCTGCAGGAAGGAAGTGTAGGGAGTCCACATAAAACTTGTAGCAGGCGTCGTTGGGGGTCGGAGCGAACCGGACAAAGACCGTTCGCGTAGCCCCCCACAGCATCGTGACAGCAGCGCTGCTTTGAATGAGGCGCCTCATAGTGTCACTGTTAGTCGTCTGGAGGGAAGTAGTGTGAACTATGCGGAGGAGGACGAAGAGCGAGAAGGGGGGGGAGGGGGACGCGGCTCCCTCTGGATATGGGTGATTATATGGCTAGTGCTAGGACGCAGCTACTCCAGCGCAACACACCAACTCGTAGTACGTTATTCGCTAACAGAGGGAGAAAAAAAAAGTGACCCCAGTATGGGTTGCCGTTCTCCCCTCCTATGAAGCACAACTGGCAACTGTGAGTATGATGTCACCACTGCCACTGCTACTATGCCAACTGTTGTGCTGATGTTCAATACAATATTAGCGGAGTCAAAATGACATTTGGGAGAAGCATGTGTGAAGAATGCGAGCTATCAGTAGAAAGTGATTCACTTAAAATAAGCAGTGGGCTGTGAACGAGAGTGAGAGGTGCCACAAATGTGATTCTCACAAAGCACCGATCCTCATCGCCCTTTACGCTTTTTGTTGTTCCTCCTCCCCCTCTTCCCTTACCCTTATGCTTGTGTGGGTTCTTTCGCCACGTTAGCGCATCTCTTTTCTTTTTAAAAAATCCACACGCACACACACACACACACATGCGTGCGCAGGGAAGAACAGCCTTGATGATGGTAGTGCAGTGCCTCATTGACTTGTTTCCTCCTGAACATCTCCTTGTTTCTTCCCCTTCACGCTACAGAAAATAACTGCGCTGGCGCTCAGCCTCCTCTGTAGCTCGGTTAACGAGGAAGGGCAAGTCTATCTCCACCTCATTGCTCAGCGCGACTTGAGTCTCAAACTCACTGCGCAGCTTCATGACCCACTGCCCAACTTGCGCACGAGCACCATCCACGCGCTGCTGCTCCTCTGCTTCCTGACACGCTCTGTGTTCCTCGTACTGTGCCTTGTACGTGGCAAAATCAGATGGCTTGCTAGTTGCTCGCCCGGCGCTGATCTCCACAGCCTCCTTCATGGCGAGCAGCTCCGCCTTCTTCCCCGCCAGGGCGAACTCGCGACGCAGGTCGTGCTGAGCTTCGGCAGACAGTATGTGCCTCGGGAGAGGGGCGGCAGCGGCTCTGGTCACCGAGCCACTCTCATCCTCCACGTCCTTTTCTGCGTCTGCTACGCACCGGGCTACTGGGGGCACAGGCAAACCATCATAGCCGTACTTGGCCGCCACCTTGTTGTAAAGCCCCACGCACCCAGCACACTCGTTCTCCGCGAGTGTCGTCACCACGCCGCCATCGACCTCGCTCGCGGTGGGGCTTTTGCTGTTCTCATCTTCCTCGCTGGCCAGCGCATGGCTCTGCCGCTGCGTCACATCGAAGCAGGGAAGGAGGGTCTTGGTCCCGCAGCGAGGGCAGGGCACGGAGACCAGTGTCTCGCACAGCTCTTCCTCTTCCCCACACCTCGCGCGCTGGAAGTGAGGAAACACCTCGTATTGAATTGTCTTGTCCGCTCCAAAGCCGCTGATAACGCGCTGACCACACGTCAGCTCGCGAAGACCAACAAAGGTGCAGGGGGAACATTCGTCGCCGCACGAGCGGTCGCACACATGATTGCAGGGGAGAGTGCGGCCACATGGGTAGGGGCAGTGCTTGTGCACTGTGTCCTCCTGCTCCGCACTGTCTGGTGGATTGAGTACGTGGCATGTATGTAAGCAGGTGTGGGCGCTGGTGGAGCAGCCGTCATAGGTCTTCAGGCACAGGAAGCGGCACTCTGTCGCCCCTTCCACATGAACCTTGCAGCGATTCTCGGTCTCCTCAAACCCCAAAGTGGCAATCCGCTTACACTTGTAATGATCTGGGCAGCCGAGAGCAAGGACAGCGCACTCCGCCTCCTCAGGTAGCCAGTACTCCCAATTTCCATCCGATACACTTGTACGGTGCTGCGCCCGAGCGTACTCCTCTATCCTCAAAAAAAGCTGTATGCTCATAAAGGCCTCCTTGGAGCCCACAAAAATAGCCCCCAATCGAACTCGTGAGAGGGCACGCCAGAGCCACATGCGCAGACGGAGCACCCGCGTTTCATCTTGCAAGAACTCCTTCAGATACTGTTGCCGCTCCTCACTTTTCTCGCAGTCCGCTCTCCCACCCTCGGCGAGGAGCTGCGAGACCAAGCCGGAAAGGCAAATTAAGGCAATCCCACTCTCCGAATCCCCTATTGCGCCCGCCTCTCTCTCCACGGCGACGATACCAAAGGGAATGTGACGAAGCGCACCCTCGCTTATGTGGCACTCTGGATAGCCGCCCTCAGGCCGATCCAGTGGGGATGGTGGTGGCAGGGCACTGTAAACATGCACTGTAGTATTGACAGTGGCTGCCTGCGCTGCCGCGTGGTTGCTGTACTGCCCGAGGTACTGCAGCAGGAACGCGGCCGCTGCCATGTCGGCGGAGTGACTGCTGCCTGGAGGCACCGCGTGCGTCCACGCCTCAACCGCACTGAATGTTGTGAATCCCCAGAAGACCCGCTTAGATTTGTCCTCGTGATCGCCCTCTCCTCCGGCCGGCTGCGGGCCACTCGTCTCACTTCCAAGGGCACCTAGCCGATCGCTGAAGCTTGTGCCGCCAATGGGACCCGCATCTGCTCTACCGCTCTCGCAGAGTTGTGCGAGCACCGTCAGAACCTCGGTGCGGGTGCACCGCTGGGACTCGCGCAGTGAAGCTGTAGTGAGGGCGACCGTGCGCTGTAAGTCCTTCCGCAGCGCCCTCAGAATCGCCACTGACACCTGCTGGTGTTGCTCTAGTAGCATTGGTACGTCAGTCTGAAGAGAAACCGTCATGGAGTTGGCGGGAGGGAGGCCAAGGAAAAGACCATCCCTCAATTGCTCAAAGTCGTCCACGAAGAGGTGTGGGGGACGCCACAACCACAGGAAGGGCAGACACTGCCCATGCAGCAGCTCATCGCCAGAGGTAATGATGAGGGACCGCTTGGCCGTCTGCGAAACCACCGCCACAGCAACGACAAGATCATAGAACCACTGAAAGAGCGTCTTCACATCCCGCAGTGCCCACTCGCGGAGGTGGTGGAGCAGCTCTGACTGCTTCTCAGCATATACGACCCGCCACGCAGCGGCCTGGTCGGGGCTGAGCATAGGCAGGTGCACGCTTGAAGGCACTTGCACGGCCGCGTACGATTCACTCCCAGTGCCGCTAGCCCCCCAGTGCTTTGCGGGGGCCTTGTAGTCCGGAAGCACCGCGCTAACAGGGCCTGCTGTGCCCCACAGCTCATAGAGGTACTGCGCCCACATATCGTCACCCTGAGACCTCGCCTGCGCTGCTGTTTCCGCGATGTCCCTGCGAGACATGGTGAGTGCCACCAGTGGTGTGTACAGGATCGCATGGTCTGCGGCACAGAGCGCGCCGACGCGGAGAAGTTTGCGCAGATGCGCGTCAATAACAGTGGCCAAGGGGGCGTTCAGGGTGCGTCGGCGGGACTCATCGACCACCTCTGTAACAGAGGACATGTGATCAGGCTCCAGCACGCGGCTCTTACCTGCGATCCCATCACTCCTACTCTCCCCCACTGTGTCCTTTAGATCCTTCGCAGGGTGCCTATGAAACAGCAGCTCCGCCACGGGGGCGGGGATAGCAGGAGCCGCGGAGACGAGGGAGGAGAGCGGAGCGGTAGAGGTGGCGCGGGGGCGGAGAATAAGTGGCGTGGCGTAGTACTGGGTGGCGGCACTGAGGCGCACGAACTCGTGGGTCTGCTCGGAGGAGGCCGAGGCCATCTCCTCCAACAGATCCAGCGATGCTCCATTGCCATCCGGGTCGGGCCCGCCGAAGACGTCCTCTAGGGTTGCTGCCCTGCCAGCGTGTGCGCAGATCCGCTTTAAAGAATCGGTGGAAGCCTTCATCTGTGGCCCAAGGTTCTGCTGGCACTCCCGGCGCCTGGATGCCAACAATCTCCCCTTTGCCAGCCCAGCAGCATGCATCACGGCGGTCTTCCCGCTGCCCACGACACCTTCGACAATTCCGAGGGTGCACAGTGGTGCCGATGGTGTGTTGGTCGACGATGGAGCGTGGCTGCTTGTGCTTGCCGCGGTGGCATCAGCGCACAGCGAGTGAAGAGCCTCCGCCTGTGCTGGTGTAAATGAGGCACGCTCGGTCACTTCGGTGACAACCGTCCGAAGGGACTGCTGGAGGTGGTGGTGGTGGCTGGTTGGCTGTCCCGCCATCGCTGCAGCGGCCGCCTCGCTGTTGTCCTGCACCGGGGTCCCGGCACCGGCCACGTAGCGCATCCACAGGCTATTAGAAGCATGCATAGAATGTTGGGCGCTCCGGGCCTCGCCGCTGGTGGTTTGATGCGTCCGCTGCAGATCTGTCCTCACTGCCAGCAGGCGACGGATGAAGTCCATGTAGGAGAGCGCCGGGGTGCCAATCGGGAACAGGCGCTCAGTGGAGGGGGAGGGGGAGGGGGATGCAGGGTCACTGCTGTGACTCTGGTCGTCTCTGAACAGGATCCACGCATCCGGCACGCCCGAAGGCTCGGCAGCAGCGCTGGTGGCAACGAACTCCGCAAGCAAGTCCCCATCTCGGAGTACGTAGGCTGTAGCGCAGCTGCCGGTGCCGTCCAGCCCGGTCACCACATCACTGGGGTCAGATGCCGGCGATGTGGCCACGAGAACCGGGAAGAGGAGAGGCTGCCCCTGAAGACGTACAAGTACAAAGGCGAACTCACTCACACAGTCCGCAGGTTCACCGACCACCCCACTAGCGTAATCCCCGCCGTGAAGTTGCAGCTCGATTGGAAGCCCGAACTCGGCATGATGACGAATCTCTCCGAGGCTGTACGCGCCCAGGCCGCCGTGACGGAGACCCAACTGCCTTGCAGACACCACGCGTGCCCCTCTGAGACGCCGTGAGGTCACCTCTTCCTCGATGTCGCTGCTGTGCACGCGAGAAAGCACGGAGTGCGCGGCACGTGCGGCGGGGCCGTACAGCTCTGCATACGCTGCCAGCACTGCCGCCTCCATGAAGCGCAGCGCGTCCTTGCTGAGGTAGGGTATATACGTGCGTCGCATCACTGCCAGTCGCTCCGCCACACTCGCGGGGCCCAGTATGTGAAGGTCGTGCACGTCCTCCAGAGTGGGAGGCTGATGCACGCGCTCGAGCAATGCCTGCACCCCGCGAGCAGCCGAATCGGCAGGCCTCTGCTGCAGCTGCTGGTGCCTCAGCTCGCGCTCTTGGAGCCAATGCACGACACGCTGAAAGACTCCCGACACTGATAGCTCCTCCAGCAGCCCCTGCAGCACCGCTGCACTCTGTTCGTGCGGTGGCGACGTTTGGGGTTGGTCAGTGTGCTGTCTCCGCTGGGACAGCAGCCGCGCATGCTCCACCCAGGCGCGCGCAACACGGCAGAGAACAAGTTGGAAGCTTCCCAGCGCAGCCGCCTCCCTCGCCTCTGCCGCAGCAGTGCGGGTGTGCGTGGTAGCCAGCGGGCGACACACATACAGGAGCGCGAGGTCAATCGCGTTTGCAAAGGTGCTGGAGATGGCCTGCCACACAGAGGAAATCATGGAGCTAGCGGATTGCATCAATACTGTGGAGAAGCCCTCAACAAAGAGGGGGGACGACACCACGGTGTGAAGAGTGTCCTGAAAGAGGCTTGGCATCGACATTAACTGCTCGGAGTGCCGGAGCAAGTCAGTGTAGATGCGCAGTGTAGAGAGCACAGTGCGCCGCAGCTTCTCAAGCAGGTGTCGGTCCAGAGTTGATGCAAGCGACTTGTTGACCGCGAGAAGGAGTGGGAGGTGCAGCGAGCGTGCCCATCCAGCCTGCCGAGCACCGAGGCCACCACCACTCAGTACGGACCTTTGTATGTGAGAAAGCCGAGCAAGACCAGGGGGCTGTGCCAGCAACTCCGCAAGCCAGCTTGACACTGCCACGATATTCGATGTCACGGCCTCTCGCCACTCGCCTACATCGGTGAACGTAAGCGCATTGAAAGTGACGAATTCAACCTGAGACTGATCGCGGCTCTGTCCTCCCTCAGTTACGCTGGAACAGGGCCGCACGAGTACCACGTCGCCAGGGAACACGCAATCACCCACTGCTTTCGGCACCACCGTCATGCTCAATGGCGACTCCACCGCCGTCTCCTCACCAGCGCTAAATACCAACAGACATCCGTCATTAGCGACGAGGCGCACAGTGCCATGAACCGCAGGGGATGTAGATGCAGGTAGAAGGGGCAATTCGTCTTCACCCGTTACAGGTTGAAGTGCGGACACCACCACTGTCTCCGTAACCTTCCGCTGGCCGTCGTAAACTGTCGAGGCGTCAGCGAAAACTTCTGACAAATCAATCTCATTGCACATCATACGGTGCGCAGTCGCGCGCTCCGCTTCAAAGGCCTCAGCAGTGGGCTTGGTAAGGCCGTAGATAATCTCAAGCTGCACCGCACAGGGCGAAGCTCCATCTTCCTCTCTCCCCCGCTTCATTGGTACCTAAGAGTGTTCGTGGCGGTGGTGGTCTGAAAAGGGGATATATATATATATATATGTATTTGTGACGCGTCCGCGCACTTCTACCTTCACAAGTGAAGCAATAATAATAATAATAATAAGAGCAAAGGCAGCAGTATGTATGCAAGTTCAAGTGGTGACAGCGAAAGGTCACATACAATAATACAAAAACAGAAAGTTGTCGCAATGACAAGGACCAAAGCTTCTTGAGTGCTAATGCGCAGCAATAGATGATACTTCCCTCTCGGCTCTACAAAAGCAAATACGCAGCAATATATAGTCAACAGGAAAAAATAACTAAATGAAAGTGTGTATCTGCGAATAACCTTTAAGAAATGGTGGAGAGAAAGCAGAAAAAAAAAGACAGACAGCCAAAGCTAGATCAGCAGTGATCTGCGCGTGTCGGTAGCCTTCCCTGTTGGATTCAGAAAGGAAGGGTAATGCCATGGACAAACTATTATATCTCCTCCCTGCTTCCAAATATATATATATATATATAGCGAGCACATTAACAGGGGTTTCAAGAACGTAAGGGTTTAAGGACTTGTATACGCTTTGAGTTCAACACAAGAAACAGTTCGTCCCACCCACCCACACCTATAAGAATTAAGACATGCTCCAGCAACAGTACCTCTCCCAGATTGTAAACGCAGGGAAGTACAACTAACCACTGAGTGTTTTCTTTACTTTAGCTCCGAGCCCCCAAACCTCAGCCATAGCCGGTCCGGGGGTTTCGTGAGCATCAAGCCACATAAATCCGATATATATATATATATATATATAATACCTATATAATGAGGCGTATATACTACGCGCTGAGCGAGTATACGGAGTAGACGAGCCAGTGATAGTGCATATCCATTTCTCCTTCACCTTTCATCAAGTAGGTAGACAATCGTCTATGTAGTGGGATCACCTCCTGTCCCTTGCACTCTACAACAGACACACACATAGCGCACCTGATATGACGCCATGCCCAGACGGAGGATTATCCTTTGACGCAGACGATTTGGTTTAGCACCGCCACGATATCGACCAGATCACGCTGGGCGTGCATGACGGCGTCAATGTCCTTGTATGCTGCAGGGGTCTCGTCCAGTATTCCAGTATCCTTGCGGCATTCCACTCCTCTCGTGGCAGCCTCGTGATTCTCCACGGTGAAGAGGCGCGTCGCCTCTCCGCGGCTGTAGCGGCGCCCGGCACCGTGCGAGCACGAGCAGTAACTCATGGGGTGACCTTTCCCACGCACAATGTAGCTCTTGGCACCCATGGATCCAGGGATCACAGCAAGCTCGTTTGCGCGTGCGGAGGTGGCGCCTTTGCGGGTGAGCCACACCAGCGCGTCCTGCTCGTAATAGCGTCTCTCGCTGTCCGTCTCGTCCATAGCCTTAATAGTGTAGCGCTCAATGTAATTGTGGTGACAGTTGATTGCGTGGGCGTCCACGGTAAAAGGCACCGACACAGCGGCGTGCAGGGCTTTGAGGGTGCGATCCATCATCAGACGGCGATTCAATAGAGCGTAGTTCTGGGCCCACTCCACTGCCGCGACGTAGTCTGCGAAGTGCTGCGTACCTTCCCGTAAATAGGCCAGATTCTTGTCGGGGAGGTTTGCGACCAGCCTGCCCATGTCCTTCATCGCCTTTTCGATGAAAAGAGACCCAATGCGGTTCCCGACGCCGCGTGATCCGGAATGAAGCATGACCCACACATGCTTCTGCACCGGATCGTTGTCGAGGCAAACCTCAATAAAGTGATTGCCGGTTCCCAACGTACCCAGGTGATTCACGTTGTTCGTTTTAATGAGGAGTGGATCGTGATCGCACAACGTGGCAAACCCATCTGCGAACTCACGATTCCACACCAACGCCACGTCCTCAGGGATGTTCCCTCGTCAGCTGCCGGCGTCAGTGACCTTTCCACCGTTCGTGCGCCCATGTGGGACTGCCATCTCAATCAGCAAGCGTAACTCCCCTAGTGAGTTGGGCAGCTGCTCTGGTGTGATGCTCGTCTTGACTGCGAGCATGCCGCATCCAATGTCGACCCCGACAGCGGCTGGTATGATGGCCCCCATAGTGGGGATGACTGTGCCCACAGTGCAGCCAATCCCTCCATGGACATCTGGCATCACTGAAATGGGGTGTCGAATCACTTCAGAGCCAACCATTGAAAGTAGCCTCAATTGATCTCGCGCTGCTTGCCCCACATCGACCCCATCAACCCAGGCTCGCACCTCTACGGAAGTGTCGCCCCCTTCCACCAGTACTTGGTACTGACTTTCGCGTGGCGACGCCAGCTTCTCACCAACGGCTGTATTGACTGTGGTTGACGATGTGGATTGGGATCTGGTAAAGGCACTAGCGGCGAGTGCGCTTGACGCCAATGCTGCCCGGCGCCACAATTGCATGGATTAGGGAGGTGAAGGCTGACTTTCAGTGGGAGGCTAGGTGACCTAATACAGAAATATCTTCAGTAAAAAAAAGGAATGTAGATGATAAGGAAGATATCCACGAGTGATCGGTGAGATCAATAGCAACGCTATATTCTCTCCTCTTGCTTCTTACTTAAAACGTATATATACTCACAGGATGACAAAAATAAATCTGTAGCGCAGTAGTCTCCTGCGAGGGAACTAATAGTAAGAGGGTCGCGATACAGGTGATCCGTGGAGAAAGAGGATCGCCTCTCAGGTATTTTTTATAATTAGCACAGCAACATACGCACGTACAGCTGCACCTTAGCTGGTAAACAGATGAACACAACTGCTAATCCGGCTGGAGTGGATGTGGCACTGGTGAAAAGTTCATATTCAATCTGAGGCTCTGCTCCCTGTTATAATTTCATGCTTAGGTGCCCAACACACGCCCATGTCCATGGCGATCCTGCTACTCCAGAAGAAAAAACAAAAAGCAGTGATATGAAGAAAAACAGCATTCGTAACAGTAGTGAAAACAACAACTACTGAGACTCTGCATGCAAGGGGTGCCCCCCCCCCCCTCCCCAATCCTAAGACTCGCAAAGATGCCCTTCCTCCGCTATGCGTGCTGAAGCCAGATGGGGGCATATTCACAAGAATAGTGGGAGAAGATGGGGAGAGGGGCCTGCGCGTTGCTCAGTTAGTCACTTGCATAACCACTCCTAAGGGGGGATTTTGTGCCCCAATGCCAACCTGTTGGTAATGGTCTTGTAGCATAGCAGAGCGTCGCAGCTGGTAGGCCTTGCGGATGCACGCTGCACATCCAGGGTTGTCGCTGAGAAGGTGCCGCTGTGGGCAGCAGCGTGTGCAGAGCTGACGGCCGCACATATCGCAATTGGTACAGCTGCAGAACCATCCAAAGTACTGACCACAGTCCTCGCAAAACTCAGCGTCTACCTGCCGGGCCGATGGTGGGGCGGGGGTATAGGGTACCGGCGGAATCGCAGTCTTGACATCATCAGGGACTGTGTCATGTGTCCTCAGTGGATTCAGTGACTGCCCCATTGCAGGTAATCGAGAACAGTTGCGTGTGCTCAAAGGTGAATGAGCCTGTGCTCTAAAAGTTGCTTGGAGCGGGAATAAATAAGATGGAGTAGGCCTCTTGACCTATAAATATAAATATATATGCTAGTGTGAGTACACAAAGTGTGGGAAGACAGAAGAACAATCAGGAGAACTCCCGCCGCGGCTCAGATGTTCCTCTTTTGAATCAGAGGACTATTGTTATTATGGTTGCATTATGCTATCCGTGTTGATATCTGCGAGCTTGTGGAACATCATTCCTACAGTCGCGCGTCCTCAAGGCAGCAACTATCACATTAACTGTGCTCCCGTGATCAAGACGGAAGCGCGTAGGTGACCACGACACTGCTGTTGTTGCCGCCTTTTTTTATTTGATATTGTCACGCACGTGCCCTGAACGTGTGAGTGTGCCCGTGTATGCGCTGGCATGGAGCGATGAAGCACACACAACCGTTCCGAACCTCGTGACCGCTATCACTGGGTAGAAAACCCCAGCGGTATGACGCCACTACTCGATGCACAATGCATACCGTATCGTATGTTTGGTTGATAGAATTGACTAAGCAAAATTGGTTCTTTTATGTTCATTGAGTCTGTATTACCGCAGAGCAACATATATGCTATAAGAGTCCTGTTGTACCCCAAATTCAACCTCCACTGAGGGTAGAATAGTAATATTCTTTTGTCACAGAATTTCCTATTCCACCCTTTTCTTTGTGCTTCTTCAGCTGTCCTCTTCGTAGACTTTCACTTACGCCCTTTTTTCGGCATCCAGCTACAGTGAATGAATGGCGTGCAGGTGCATGCACTCCCCGGAAGAGGAAGGGAAGGAGGTCACAGACACCAACATACCTACACAAGCAGGTAGAAAACGAACATCTGAGACGTGTAGCCAGTGGCAGTAAGCAGTTACTTCACCTTCTGTCTCTTACTCTTTTTCTTTCGGCTCTCGACAGCCTCGGTATCGGACTCCTTCTCGGGTTCCTCAGCATTCTCGTCGTCGTCGTCGTTCTCCTCATCATTTTCCCTCTGCCTGCGCGTGCGTGGATCGACAGCTTCGTGGCGCCACTGCGCAAAGAGATCTAGGCTTTCAAGCGTGACTGACGGGGTGTTCCCCTTCTGCCCTTCATGCGATGGAAACATTACTGCCTTGATCCGTTGCTCGAGGTATATCATGTGGATGTCGAGAGTCGAAATCCCCATCTTGGTGGACTTGCGAATGTCCTCCACTGACCCCTCGCTCACGTTCTCCATCAACTGTACAGTAACAAAAGACATCCCCCCATTGCGGTCGAGGACGGCGGCAGTGCGCGCGTTGCAGTTCACCATCGCCGCGGGGCGGCCAATGTGGATGCGGGCCTCGGCTTCTAAGACCACGCTCAGCTGGTAGGGGCCAGTGAAATCGCAGACAGGGATGAAGACGAGGCTGGTGCAGTTTTGGTAGGCGACAAGGACGCCGCGCTGAGAGTCTAGCGGGTAGCGCTGGTTGCCATCGCCGTCGGTGTCGGCGGTCAGCAGCACAATGGAGACCACAGGGCCCATCTCCTCCACGTCGTCGCCATTTGCCGGGGTCGCCGTAAAGGTGCTGATATGGTGAAAGGAGGTCTCTGTGGAGTTGGCGGGAAGGTCATTGCGGGCAGCCCAGAAGCTCACCTGGCCACTATAGTCGCCTGTCACGTAGTAATTGAAGGGCTCATCACGGTGCCCTCTCGCCGCGCCGGCGGTACCCGTGCAGTGCGCGCTGAGGCTGGGAATCTCCATCACACAGGTTACCACGGACTGCTTCGTGTCCTGGTTCCAGAGATACTGCTCAATGCTGTAGGTCTCCGGGTACCGGCTTACCCGGACGTGTTGGTCCTTATCACATGTGAAGAGGCGACGAGAGGCAATCGACGACCGCTCTTTAGTGAGGCCGATACCCTCGATGCGGGGAACGGGCGCAGAGAGGTATAGAGTGGACATAATGCTGAAGTGCTGTAGTAGAAATGTGGCCGGTGCCGTACTGTCCCCGTGCACCTCGATGGTGTGCGAGGGGGACCAGCTCAGGCTGAGACGGTACACCTCACCAAATTTGTCAGCAAAGATAATAGTGCCCTCGTTGCAGGTAGTAATGGAGGTGATGCGCTTTGAATGGGGGCCGTAGCGGTAGGCAGGAACCCACATCTTGGATTCCGTTAGCTTCTTGTTGATCTCCTCCTCATCAAGGTCGTCATCGCTGTCAAGGGCCTCTTGGTTGTTCTTCTTGAGTGAAGAAATGTTGTAGACGTTGATGTACTTAGAGTCACCGGCTGAGACCACACAGGTTGGTCCATCAGGAATCTTCAAAAACCCAACTGCGCGTACCAGCTGGCCATCGTCGAGTATGAATGAATTGTAAGGGGATGGCAACTCCGTTACAACTGGTGTGCGTGCCACGATGAGCTTCGTGCCGAACCCCATAACCATCGACTTCCCTGGGAGCGAGGCCACGCTTAAAGAGGGCTCATGTGAGCGGTCTGCATAAAGGCTCCCCATTGAAGTCGTAAAGCCTCGGTCAGTAAATGCAAGTCTGTATTTGATTTCTCCTCGTTCTTATGTGCCTTTGGGCCTGTCTGCAATTTTCCCTCTCTTGAAGCACTCCTTCCCGGTAGTTTATTTTTTTATTGTATCGTATCTACTTAGATACAGTCCGTTATACTGAGGCACATGTGTGCATATGTGTGTGTGTTGAGGAGAGGGAGGCGGAAGGGGGGGGGTTGTGAGTAGTGCGCCGCCACGAACAAAAAGGACCACATCCAAGACAGCAAAAAAAAAGAAATGAAATGAAGGGGAAACCAAAAGAGAGTTTATCATAGGCGCCCACAAAGGGTAGTTTACGCAGGAACACTACAGTAAAAATATATAAGCAAAGGGAACCACATCATCCCTTCTGAATATGGAGAGGACACGGTGAAATCCGTGTGTGCATGTGCGTGTGCTTGAGTGTACGTGGGTTAGTAGAAAGGCCCAGGCCAACAGCTGCTCACTGCTTTTTCGCATTAATGAGCTGTAGCATTCCCTGAACCATAGAATTATCCATACGCTCGTCTTCAACTTTACGGAACTGTTGCTGAAGCTTCGAGGCTTCGCGCTCATGTAGCCGACGCTGAATACGATCCACATACATCTGTGCTCCGCGGCTGCGGGAGCCAGACATCACATATCCCAGTTCCTCTGCAGCGGCAATGCGCTCCGCGCTTTGCCCGATCTCGCCGCGACGGGGGGCACGCTTGAACTGGCTAAGAAACTCCTCCCTGGTCATCTGTGATGGGTGCTTGGCGGTGCCATCCTCTGTGCCATCCGGAGCGCCTGAAGCTCTGATCGCCTCTCCGCTAGTTGCTATTGCCTTTGAGAGGTCTACGCCAAAGTCATCGTCGTTGTCGCTACCGTTGGGCAGGCCGCTGGCTTTGCGGTCCTTCGCAAGTCCAACGCGCTCACTGGTCTGGCGCAGTGCGATTGTGTACTCAGTGGCGTTCCCGGTTGCTGTTACTGCCACATCTGATGGGCGCACTATGGTGAGGGTAGGCTTTGTTACTGTGGCAGGCGCGTGCCCCTTCCGCGCCCGTGCATGCGCAACTAATAACGCCAAAGAGTTCTTTGGGTGTGATGCCGCCATTGCCGGTGCGGTAGCTGTTTCAGTGCAATGTGCCTTCAGTGGTGACTCCACAGGAGTCGTCGGCCCCCCTTCTACAGGAGCCTGGAGAGCCCCCGGAGGCATCATAGCACCGTTGTCCTCCACTGCAGACGGAGCAGGATCGCATAGTGCTCTTCCAACTTCTTCCTCTTCCTCTTCCCTATCCTCATCAAATTTGTATGGGATGCCCGTGGCGCGAATGACTGAGGAAATAAACTCTTGAAGCTCAGCTACCTTGGTGGAGATCTCCTCTGGGGCTTGCGCGTCGTTGTTGTTAGGGCGCTGACGCCGTGAGACGGGGTGTGGTCGCTTCCGTATGCCCTTGGCTTGCGCTAACAGGGCACCATGCGACGTGAACCTGTTGGCCTCTAGGCCGCCACGCACCAGTGCCTCCACCTGCTCTCCACTCGGGAAGGTTGTGTGGGTGTTGTCTGGTACCCAGAAAGCGTCGGTCTCGCTCATATGGTCACGTGCGCGGTAGGATATATGTATATATATAGGTGCCTATAAATGATGTGCCAGACGAGTGCTCCACAGAGAGAGAATCCGTTAGTGGGAGTCTGAGGCTTCGCTGTATCTTTCAAGCACCCTAACACGTGGTACGAGAACAACAGGGTGTGCAATGAAGGTAAGTGGAAAGTTGGAGGAGAATAAAGTGAGTGGACTGTAGTGAAACATCCGTCCGTTCTCACAGCTCGCATACATCAGAGTGATAAGATCAGACCATTACTTGGGGAGGGGAAGGGAGGGGCGATGCAATCAGCATCCTGCTTTACCCATGATTCACCTTTACTATTGTTGTGCTTTGGTAATAGTAGTTAGCAGCAAAAACAAAAACGTTTGTAAGTAATCAATGTACAGATGAGGAAGTCTTGTGCACTGTGACCACCCATGTTTATTTGCTTCTTCTTCCGGAATGGTGGGAGAGGGAGGGCTATCATTACTGCCCGTGCATTCTCGACGCATCCCCGCTTAGCGCGGCGCTCATGAGGCACTCACTTCAACCTACGTCCGATCAGAACCACACGTATCTGCACGTATTAGACGTTGTAGCCAACCATGACTGATTATTAGGCAGGAGAAGCGGAGTGACTTATGTGGAGCTGAAGCTTCGGGCGCGTCGATGAGCAGGCGGCTGGCTCCAATCCTATCATGAATGCCTCACAGAGATCCTCTGGAAGGTCCCACTGTCCAAGCAGCTCGACAAGCTCTCCTCGCGTCTTCAGAGGCACATCATCCAGTGGTATCACTCCGGTAGCACAAGCCGCAGTTGAATCGCCAGAGCCTACACCCCTCTTTTCATCCTCCGAGCACGTGGTCTTTTGACGCTTACGCCTGTTGTTCGAGGAGAGGTCCGCCCTCCGTCGCTTTGTGGTGACCTCATTAACGGTAGTGATCAAGCAGTCGTCCTCTTCGTCCACCTCTTCCTCTCTTTCTTCAGTGCCTGCCATCGCATTGGCCCCTGTGCGGCTCTCCGCAGCACTGCTATTGGTACCCAAGGCAGGAGGGTTTGTCTTTACCTTTGCCCCCTCCAACTTGGTCGGTTTTTCCTTCCTTTCTCTTGTAGGACGAATGACAATGCGCCCTCCCACCATCATTAGTTCGCCGTCCCGCACCCACGTGACCTCGCCTCCGTCGGCCCCCGCTCGGCCTGCCGCAGGCGGGGCATCCATCACAGGTTCAACCCCCGTTCGCTCGGCTGAATCGGCTGGCGGCTCCACTGCCTTCACAGGCTCCACAGCAACAGACACCACTGTCGCTTCCTCAGCAGTATCGCAATGTCCATCCTCTACCTCCAGCTCCTCCTCCTCCTCCGGTGAGGATGTTTGGGCCCACTCCGGCTTGGCAATTGCCCCATCGGCCCGCACTACTGTGGTATTGAGCTGCTTCGATTCCTTATCCGCTTCTTCCCGCCGCATCTGGTCACGCGACTTCACTTGTAGCGGTACAGGAAGATCTGCCAGCAGTGTGTGCATCATATGTAACTGGGCACGAGTGAGGGAAGATGTCACCTCCTCCTCATGCTCGCGAACGGACTCGGGAAGAGCGAAGAAGAATGGCACCTGTTCGGGCTCTTGGACTGCGCTTGCTAGTGCTATGACGTGCCTCCGCACGAGTAGTCGCAACGACACCTTGGTCAGCGGCGTTGGGGATGAATGGCTGAGCTTCTGCTCTGCAGTAATGGGGGCCTCCTCTGAGGCGACGGCGCACTTAGCATTCTCTGCATGTAACCCGGTGATGCACTGCTCATGTGTGGCGAATGCATGCTGTAAAGGCGCATCAATCAGTTCCTTCACTCCCAAGTACGTGCCAGTCTGATTCCCGGAGCCACTGTTGGTACTGCTGCCGCCGGTGGTGGTGGGCGTCAGCACGGCTCCCAGGGCGCCAAGTACATCTGGCAGCCCGCCCCTCAGGAGGCCATCCATCAGCGTCGCCGCAAAGGTGACCTCCTCTTGGGGAACCTCAGCGACAGTAGCGGACACTGGCCTCGCAGTGTGGTACTGGCGCGACACCGCAATAGCATGCGCACACATATCCTGCAGGCGCACCACTACAGCTTGCCGCTCCTTGCCAGATGTGAGGGGGCGCTCCACAAACAGCGCGCTCTCTAGCATGCGAGCAGCCACGTCTGGGCGGCAGTTTGCCCAGAAGAGGAGAGTATCCACCTTCCGCTGCCACGTGACATCTACAGTCGGGTCAAAGGATGCCACAGACCCACCACTACTACGATTGGAGGAATACTCCAGCGTCTGGAAAATGCTGGGGGAAGACCAGGGCTTCAATGGACTGTCACCGCTGTTCATAAGCGCGGTGGCAAACAACTTCTTTTCAGTTTTGACAGTTGTTATAACTACAGCGACGGCTTCCCCTGCTATTCACAATGAAGTGGTGTTTAGGTGGGGGTGGGCAGCCAGTAGTAACGAATAGGTAGCGGCGTGAGGAGAGTCCTCTAGCTCTTCTTTGTAGGTTCGCTTTGTGGAATCCAACGAGAAGGATATACTATCCGTCTGTTGGTTTCGTGGAACGACTACTGTTAGAAGAGCAAAAAATGGAAGAATAAACAGGCAAGGCAAGAAGAAAATACGGTGTTGTTAATACCTCTGGAGCAATAAGTGTGACTGCAGACAGGGCAGAAAGTGGGAGAATCGAGTGGGCGTTGCAATGGAAATCGTACACTTCGACCAGCGCTGCGGGAGTCAGTTCAGACGTGAAGAAGGCACTACTATAGAGCGGCAGTCACGCCTTCTTCAAAGATTTCTATAGTAGCCCCCTTACAAGTCAGAGTTTACACAACCTAAAGTGCCTACTCTTTTTCATTTTAGTGAGAGGAAGTCAATAATAACAATCAAAAAAAAAGGGTCACGTACATCAGGATTGTACATTTTGTGTTTGCATACATTTATTTGCACTTTGTTTTTTCTGTACACAGCATCTTTGCATTTTATTCTTCTTTCACCACAGTGAAATGCAGGGAGCCTATCTCGGGGCCCCGCGAGTGACGGAGGGAAGAATTCACACCATTGACATGAGATCCTGAAGTTCTAGTACGAGGTCCGGAAACTGGTCAGCGAGCTCTTCCATAATACCCACTGCTGCTCGTCTTCCTTCCTCTAGCCGTGAAGCCTCTACCTCCGCCTCTTCTGGGTAGCACGTGAGCTTATAGGAACCCTTCTCCCCGTCTCGCAGCCTTTGCAAGCTGTTCTGCTTCAGGCGCTTTTCATCATCAGCCCGCCCACGCTCCTTTTGGGCAGCCACCAGCTGCGCTTGTAGATTCTCTAGCTGTTCATCGATGTTCTCAATTTGGTGCTGTGTGCGGTCCACCTCGGCAGCGGCGCGGTCCACCTCCGCCAGGCTCTCTTTTATCAGCCGCTCTTTGGTTTGCGCCTCTTGACGCTTCGCATTCAACTCCTTAAAGAGCCGAGCATTTTCCTTGTCTACAGCAAGCCGTGTTGTGCCACTCTTGTTGTTCCGAGCTGCGTTCTGAACCGCCTTCCCCTTGGTGCGGATGATCTCACGGTGATCAATCAGCTTTTGCATCTCCTCAATGAGGAATTTTTGCTCCCGCTGAAGCTGAGACATCCGTTGTTCCATGAAACCGATTTCTTTTTTCATCTTCTCTATTTCTGCCTTCCCAATTGTTGGGTCAAGAGCCATTTCAGTTTCGCGAGCAATTTGAAGCTTGCGCTCCCAGAACATAATATCACGCTCGCAATCCAAGATCTGCTGGAGTACGTCGCTCTTTGCCTCGCGGGTGTCATCAACCTTCCGCTGCAACTGGATTGCCTCTCGCTTCTTCTCCTCAAGCCTGCGGACGAGATCATTCTCTAGGAGGAATGCATCATTAGCCACAACATCCTTACTCTCGTTGTTCTTGCTCAAAAGCGTATTAACACGTCTCATCTCCACATGCATTGCGTTCGTCTTGCTCTCGAGGGAGGCGATCTCGCGCTTCTGTGTCCCAATATTGGCGAGAAGGCGATCTCTTTTTTGGGCTAAAATGGTCCCCTTGGCTTGAGAGTCCAAAATGGCTTCGTTGATTTCGTTGACGGTGTTCTTGCACCCCACCAGCTCTGTCTGAAGCTTGATCCACTCTTGCTGCAAGGCTTCGTTTTCGTTGGACTTAGCTGCGATGGCCTTCGAGAGACTGTTGATGGTGGCCTCCAGGGGGCCAACGTGCTCGCCCTTCTCGCCACCAAAGGCACTCATGATTTGCTCATACTGGTGGTTAAGTTGATCTAATTGCTTTTGCTTGCGGTCAATCTCGTCATTTCGGCGGCGGATGTCGACCTGCATTTTCTCTATCATCACGCCACGTGATTGAAGCTCTTTTTCAAGATCCCCAAGAGTGCTTTGTAGCGTCTCATTGTATGCCCTTGCCTGTAGCGTATCCACTCGGATGCGCGCAAGTTCGTTTTCAGTCTGTGTCACCTGTAGTTCCTTCGCTCTGATGGTGGCCTTAATCTTTTCAATGTCACTCAGGGCACCTTGGCTCTCTTGTTTCAGTGAGGTCTGTTTACTCAAGTGCTCAAGGACGTTGTTTTCCATATCAACGATAGCCTTTGCATGCTTTGATATGTGCTTCTCTATTTCGGCAACCTCAGTGCTCTTGACTTTGATTTGCTGCTCAAACCCTTTATTCTCGGCGGTGGTCGTCTCGATTGCAGACTTCAGTATGGAGTACGTTTCCGCACTCTTGTCACGTCGCTCCAGCAGAACATCCATCTGCTTTTCGAGGACCACAATTTCATTGTCGATGCGTGACATGAAGGCGGTCAGTTTGGCATTCTCCACCTGTGTACTGCGTATATCACGGCGGAAACCACCAATCTCATTCTCCAGAATCTGTAGGTCGTCCTTCTGCTTCTGGAGTGCATCCTCCGTCTTCCTCAGGGCATCATGTCGTCTTTGCATTCCAAAAAGTGAGCTTTTCCACTGCTGAATAAGTTGCTTCTTTTCAAAGTTAATCGCTTCCATCTCCGACATGGCCTCGACCAATGTATCCCTTGCCGTCCTTGTTTCGTGCTTTTGGCTTGTTATCTGTTCTGAAAGAAGAGCTGCCTGGTCCTCCAGTAGCTTGATTCGATTCTGCAGTGACGACACCAGTGTATCCTGCCGAAGCTTCTCTCTCTCCAGATTAGTGATGTCGGCCTCTGTCTTGTGTGCTGCACGTCTCTCCAGCTCCACTTCATCCTTCAATTCCCCATTGAACCTCTCCACCTTTAAGAGTGTTTCAATTAGCTTGGAAAGCTCATCTTGGTGCTTATTATACTGCTTCTGGATCTCATCAACCTTCTTTTGTGTCGCCTCAGCCTCCTTGGAGAGCTCATCACGCTGCATCATTTTCTCTTCGTGCTCATGCTGGAGAGTGCTATGCTTCTGATGGTGCTTCTCCAGTACTTCCTGCAGCTTTGCCAAATGCTGTTGAGCATTGTAGAGTTCAACGCCACAGTTCTCTCGCTCCTTTCCAACAGAACCAAGCTCGTTTTCTGTTTCATGGAGTTGCTGAGATATCTCCTGTAGGTGTTTCCGCAATTGCGCTTCAATGCGCTGCTGTACAGGTGCCAGGACATCTGATTCGGGGTCTATCTCAGAGATATCGCTGGCGCTCTCGTACTCGATGTCGTCGTTGTTATCGGACATACTTTTACCGAATCAGCTACGTTCTGTTTATTAGGGGAAAAAACTCTCGCCAACTGTGGAAAATGAGCGACAGTACATATTACATATTATAACAAAGAAAGGAAGCACATAATGGTGATAGAAGTGGGGAAAAAAAAACATACGCATCCAAAAACAAAAGGGAGGAGTCACATGGGGGAAGGTTCTCTCGTGAGGATGCTGTGTTTTTCAACATGCACAGTGCATATGCGCGGTCACACACGCACACATATAAAGTAGTTCAGAAAAAAAGTGTAGCCATGAGAATACAGGCGCACCTACATTTTTCTGCAAATTAACAACTGTTGTAAGCACCGAGTAAGGAGAGTGTCTTCTGCTATCACTCCTTAGTTTTCATTTTCTCGGCTAGTCTCTTTTCTTCATTTATTGCCCAGAGGGGCGTCTCATTAATTTCCTTGTAGTCGGGGACAGGGGCCTGATCGATACCATTTTGATGAGGTCTATACTTCTCAGGAAGCTCAGGAATTACACGGTAACTATAATCCTTGGTTTTGAACTGCTTGTAGTAGAGCCATTCTTCCTTTGTATCAAACCTCTCTGGAGGATTTCCGTTTTGGAAGGCAAGCACTGCTGCTCTGATAGCTTTTCTAGTTAGCATCGGGACACCGCGGGTACGAAGCTGCCGCTTGTCGCAGGTCATCAGGTCGTTCCAGTCCTTGAAGGTACCCTTAAAGTCGCTCGTTGGCA
Organism: Ecitophya simulans; assembly: GCA_027574965.2. Lineage (NCBI taxonomy): Eukaryota > Metazoa > Arthropoda > Insecta > Coleoptera > Staphylinidae > Ecitophya > Ecitophya simulans. The sequence continues at coordinate 28,087 of JAODGE020028101.1, forward strand.
TCAGCCTGTGAATGTCTGCCTTTTCCAGAAAGACTTCATGATTGGGGACGAATGACGTGGGTGGTCGAATAGCCAATGGGAGGACCTCTGTGCGTTGTATCGTCTCGATTGGGGCAAGCTTCCGTGGGTCCGGCATGTATGTGTACTTATAGGCCTTATGCGGGCCTGTCGTTTGGTCAAGAATCCGGGTCGTACAGCGCATCTTGCCTTCCTTTAATATTACCAGTATAAACAGCACAAAAACATCACAGGAACCATGTGTGTGAATATACACGAACATTAAACATGGAGAGATAAAGTGAGCACAATTGAAGTAGACAAACAGTGGTCATGGTACTGTAACCATATTAGTCAAAAAAAAAATAGTGAACTAGCGGTAGGGCAGCTGCAATTGTGCACACAAGAGTTCAACACTAACTGTAGGAACAGAGATACTGTTTGGTTATCATTATCTTGGTTTTGCTCAGCTCGCACAATATTCAGTTATACGGCTTTGTACTACAAGTTTCCATGGCACCTACCTCCTGTTAAAGGAAGAATAATAAAAATCATGAGTCAGTACAGTAGGCGTGTGCGTTCTTTGCCGAATAGTGCCTGATTTCGCTTATTGAAATTACTATCCTGTTTATAGTTATTCACGCCGGTTATTAGTCATTCAAATACCCATATGCAATGCAATGTGACCAGGAACACGGACTGTACCACTACTGACGGTGACGTAATTTCCATTAATCTGTGTTCCGTTCAAGTGCTGAATACATTGTTGCACAGACTCAGGGTTGTCATAGCACACCATCGCCATAAGCTCAAGGCGGTTGATATCTAGGACGCGGCCATATGGTGCAAACAGATCCATGAGCTGGTTGTTTGTGGCACCAAACGGAACATTGTCGGCAAACGCAACGTTTGCTTCAATTGGTGGAAGGCGCTGACGCTGTTGGCGACGCCCTTGTTGGTGCTGATTGCGCTTCCCCTGACCACCGGCACCTCCGCGACCGCTGCGGCCACCACCAGCGCCACTTCGGCCGCGACCTCCACGCCCAGCACGGCCGCCACGGCGACTACGGCCTCCCTCTTTGGGCTGTTCACCGTCACCTCGATTATTGTTATTGTTCTTCTGCTTCTCGGCCTTCCGCTTTGCATTCTCTTCGGACCGCTTGCGCTCCTCGTAAGACTCGTATTTAAGAAACTCACTAGCAAGGTTCTTCTTCTTCTGGCGGGACTTGTTGCTAGTGCCTTTATTGGCGGAAGAGGTAGTCTCCCTGATCAGGCCAGGCAATGTTTCCAATTTATCAGCAGCTGCTTTTGCAGCTTCTTCATCTGAAAAGGTGATAAACACGCTGGTCATATCCCCCTTGTTGTTCTGCTTTTCACGAAAAGAACCAACTGCTTCTACGTCGTCCCATTCTCGCAGAGCCGCTTCCACAGTAGGTAAGTCCGTTGTGCGGCACGATGCGCAAACAATCCTACCTTCCATTTAAATATGATTACGGTGCTTTTTTTTTTAATTTGTACCTTGCTCTTTTTTAGCGTATCTATAGCAGCGGAAGACACAACAAAATAGTAGAAAAGAGCAAATAAATGATCTACATCCAATATCACTTCCAGTTGGGGGTAAATGCAGGGTAACTGTAAGATGCGGTTCTTTGAGCGAGAGCACCACTGTCTGTACCTATCCAGCTGTGTAGAAGTGAGAAAGGATAGAGGATAGAGTAGTAGACAAAGTGGCGTGGCCATCAAGAGGCTCAAGAGGCAGGGAAGTACGCGGGTAAGCTCG
>JAODGE020028114.1:0-18198 GCA_027574965.2 Ecitophya simulans
AAAGCGTTGGATTCTGGGTGCGCGCTTGTCTCGCGAGCAAACACTACCGATGGCGGAACGTCGTCGGCGGCGGCGATGTGCAGCAACGTGCAAGAGGCTCGCGAAGGTGCGCGGTGTCTTCACGCGGCGCATGTAATCCAACACCGACGCCGTGCTAGCGGGAGGTGCGATTTTCGTCGCGCTAGGGTTTCGCTCACCGCCACCCCTTTTGTGTTTTCTTCCTCGACGCGCGCGCTGTTCGCCGAACGCGTTCTTCTGCATCCGCACTGCAGCGCGCCCCGCAGATTGGCAAACCGCTGGCCGGCGAGGTTAAAAACTCGTTTACGAGCTATTCTCTTTTATTTCTCCTATGCAAATCAGTCCGGGCGTGCTCGCGCCATTACCGTCGTCTTTCGGTCGGTCGTGCCGCGACCAATGCGCGTTTGAAAATACGACGTGTCGGTTGCGTACCATAACGCGTCTCGAATTATTGGCTCGTTACGAATTACGATTGAAATTCGCTCCGCGTGCCCGTCGACGCGCCTCTTCGTTGGCCAGGTAGTTTTTTTTCGCGCGCGCGCGCTAATTGAATTAAACGTGGACCTAACCGTTTAGCCGGACATCGGACGATTAGCGAAAGCATTAAAATCACGTGTTTGTTTCACGGCAAACAAAAAGCGCGACGTCTTTTTACTGCACTCGGAAACGGCGTTTCTACCAATTTAGCCTACCTCTTCGACTCCCGACGCGATATATTTCCGTTCCTGTTTCGTAAATAACCACTAACGATTGCGCGCCACGTAACGCAACGAGACTACCGGTCGCAGCGAGAATGTGCGTTCGGCACATTCCCGTCTCGTTCACGTCGCCCCGTCGTAAATATTTAAACAATCGCGCTGTAACAAAGTGCGAAGTGGCTAACGTGCCACACGCGTCAAACACGCGGGCATTAAGTTTAATTAAACAATTATGGCCATCGCGGCGTCTTGTCAACACACACGCTCGCGACTACCAGACAGCCGTCACGCCCGCCGACGGTAAATACGTTTATGCAAACATCGCGCCTTCCCGTCGGCGACGGAGGCGTTCGACTGCTTGTTAGTCGAGCTCTTCAGCAGCGCCTGCGTGCGTGCCGCGATGAAAAAATTTGTTAATTATTATCCGATTGTCGATTGTTTTTACTGCACTCGAGAACGATGGGCGCGCGCGCGTGTGGCATCCGGGGCTCTGGCAGGCGAGGATCGAGGACCTTGACTTGGAAGACCCGAACAATGCTCTTGCCGGCGGCAGCGAGAAAATGCTCTGTTTGCACAAGCACGTAAAGAAGGCGAAACCTCAAATACCTGCTCGCGCATCTCACGGCGTTTAGCTTCGTTTTTTATAAGCGAAGGATGCGAAGGCGCTGGAGGAGAAGGAAAAAATGCCAAAGCAAAGAAACAAGTCGTGTTTATATAAAAGTTCTTCTTTTTATTTTGTTGGTTTTGTTTGCACAACACCTCGGACTCGAGTTCAATTAAGATATTGAATTTGATAAGTCGGCCCATCCGTTCGCTGCAACAGCACGGGCGGGTAACTGGTTTTCGTAATGCGTATAACGAGCCTCGGTCTCGATGTGTTATGCGTCGCATACCGCGTGTAAACTGGCCAATATATTTTAATTTCCAAGTAGTAATAAGGTGATATGTGCACGTTAGTCGTCAGCTTTCGTGGTGCGTTAAATAAGCGCAATTCTGTATGCCAATCGCGGGACGTCGCTCGCAGTCGCGACTGGAGGCACTCGAGCGCTTGTAAATCCATGTCCTAATGATATGCCACGCTATCGGTTCGAGCAAATGCTTTAAACGTGACTCCTAAACTATGTTCCGTTTGGCCTGTTCTTATTGTTGGGCCGTCCGGCTCGGCTGGAAGTCGCGATGCGCTCGAACGTCGGCTGGCGGCGGCTCGTGCATATTCAAGTCGTCGACGCGACTGCACCTATCGCATCGGCGAGCGGAAAATATACGACGGCGACGTCGACACACGACTGCAGAGCGACGAACACGCCGGATCCTGCGCGCTCGGCGTCGGAAAACCGTCGTTCGCCACGCGGACGCCAGCCAGCACCGACGTGCGTTATGCTTATTATTTACGACAATGCAAATGCAGCGCGCGTCGGTGCGACAATACTGGCGATTCTTTCGGTTCAGCCGCGGCGAAATTGACTGCCAGCACGGCGTGGGCCGAGGCGTTACTGTCAGTATTCTATGGGAAAACGCGTGGCGTCCAATAAAAAGACGCGCATGGGTGTTGACTGATCGTCCTCGTAATTTTTTTTTCCGTACGGCCGACTGGATCCAACACGTTTCGAACGAACTTAACCGCACATAGTCAGGAATTGCAGACCCGGTAAATTATTATAATTAAACGCGATTTTGTTCATTTGCGGTAATTCGCGCGTTTTTTTCTTCTCTCTTCGCGTTCCCTTCCGACGCTCGGTTTTAATGAGCAAGAGATTTACTGACTCATGTATGGTGCGGCGCGTTGCATTAATGCGACATCGCACAACCGCATCAAGCGCGCGCGAAAAACAAAAAACAACACACACAACGAAAAAAAGAAACGCGACGTACGGGTGAACGCCGGCCGGCACCGGTGCGGTGTGGGATCCGCATCTTGATTATTTTAATTGACAGGGTTGTTAAAGTCTGGTTAAAGTCGTTGTTCCGCGGGTGGATTACGGCCGAATGTGTGCGTGTCCGTCGTCTCCGTTCGGCGTTCGCGTTTGCCGCCCGGAATCGACGATGCTGCAGGCGAAACACTCCTAGATGCAACTCGCCGCCGACGGAATGCAGATGATCGGCAAACGAAATTTATTTGTAGCATCGTTAATTAAGAATAACTTTCTCTCGCCGCTCTCTGCACGCCGTTGCTCGGTTTTAATTAGCATAATATGTAAATTCAGACTGGCGATTGTGCACACAAGATTCGCATATGTTAATTTGTTAATGCGGCGACAACTTGCGATGCGAGTCGCGCCGCTGATCCTCAATTAAGCGCGCAACGTTTCGGCGAAATTCAAAACGATGGCAATATTTATCACGCTATTTATTACATTGACGAGATGCGCCTGAAGATGTTGAGTTTATTTGTAACGTGCACCGCGTACGGGAACAAGATTAATTGCAAGATAAGCGCGTGGCAATTTCGGAGCCATCGTCGGCGATAAATTACGCATGAAATTAAATTAGAAATGCAGACCAAGGCCGACGGTGCGCGCCGCTTATTTATTAATTCTTTTTTTTTTGCGCCCGACTTCGCACGACTCGCCTTTTATCTGCAAACGCCGCGGCAACAATACACGCGCGCCGGTGCCGGTTTGGTGGCCCTTGCCGGCGTGCCGCGAAGAAGACGGTGCACCTCCGCGTGCGCTCTGCGGGCAGGAAGAAACTGGTTTGCAAGCTGATTTGGTTAAGCACATTTCCACCTTCGTCGCGGCGGCGCGGCGTTGTTACGACGCGCGCGCGTGTTGGTGCATTAAGTATACAGTATTTTATTTTAAAACCAACAGTGGGCACGGACAACCGACTGACCAACAAGACAACAAAAAAACACCACTGCGGCTGCTGCCGTCTGCCTCTTCTCGTGGCGCGCGGCGGTTGCGCGCTTCTCTCGCGCACGCATCTTATATGCATACGGCCCAAGAGCGGTTGCAGTCGGATCGGCGGCGGCGAAGAAGCGTAGCCCGACGATTGCGTGGTCACGATCACGACCGCGCGCGCGCCCGTCTTCGCGTGCAAGCGGGAAGATTCATCTGTCGTCAACTCGTTAACTACAAACGAGCGTGTTGGCGATCTGAAAGTGTTTCGTGCGCATTTATATAGATTTTTCTTTGCGGTTCTTCGAACGGCACGGACTCGAATAGGTTAATTTCTCCACGCGATAACAATTTGTTGCAATTGCTCGTGGCCGCCGCGGAGATGAGATGAGAAGGCGCTTTCGGTAGCTGCTAATATTTAATGGGCCGCATTCGGGCGCGTTAAAGAACGGAAGCCGCGCAATGATGAACGACGTTTGCGGCGTAATGTTTTTCCAACGCGACCCACATTCGGCCCGGCGCTATTACGTCAATTTGCGCGCGCGACGCCCGCGGCGCTCTCGCGCATAAAGTGATAATTGTTGCGAAGGGTAATCCGCGCCCACGCGCTTTCTCGCGCACGAGGACGCGCAAATACGTGGAAATTACGCGACGCAATTCCACTTGAACGTATGCTCCATTTCGCCGAACTCGAGTGCGCTAACTCGCCCAACTTTTCACACTATCGACCGAACGCTCGCGCGCTCCTCGAGTCGTGGGGGGAAAACGGTCGCGCCCTGCCGCCTGCGCTAATTGCACTCGTGAGCGCACGGCACGTATTCGGGAGCGTGCTGCACTTTGATCTATCCCGAGGATGGCCGAAGGCGGCCGCCGTCAATTAAGGGCGAATTTATTCCTGCAATCTATTACTCACCCGCCTGTATACACATCGCACATATTGAGTCGGAGTCGCATTAGTGCGTCGCGCCGAAGGAAATGGGGGAAGGAACGGAAAAAGGGCGGCGACGCTCGACGAAACATTGTTACGCGCACTCCGTGGCTCGCGTTTTCCAGCTCCCGCGAGAGGGTCGGAGAGGGACGTCTAGCGGGTTGATGATGACTATGCCAAATCAATTTTCGTCGTGCGCGCGTATCTCCATTTTGGGCGCGCCGGTCTCGGATTCCAATAATGCCATACCTCTCTGATTCCATAACGTCGAGCGGCGCGCACACGGGATGTAAATATTTATAGGGTGAAATCGGTGATTCCCGAATTGGAGTAAAAGCCGGACGACGCACGCGTGTTCTATTTTCACGTGAAAATACAAAACACGAATTTTACGCGTTTGCCTGCGACCATATCGAGCGACGATTTAATGATTCAGTTAACTAACACCCGGCTGTTTGTTTATCACCGCGAATACTTCCTCGGCGGTCTTAATGCGGCCATTAAATGTGTGGTCCGAAAACCGGGGAAGGCATGCGGAAAGCATGCAATATTGCCACGTCCCCTTAATAATGTTAATGACATCTTTCGCGTGCTCGTTTCGTTGATATATGCGCGAGAGCGTTTCGAACAGTGGGCACTGGCCAAACGAAAAATTTAGCCGCCGGCGAGGAATATTATGAACTTTAAACGGTCGTTATTTATTACGCGCCGGGCGTAACGAAGATTGACTCGTACAATTGATTTCAATGGCGATGATGCTGAATGTGCGTCCAACTATTTCCTAATATTAATCTGTTTATTCTATTTTTCCAGGGTGCCATGTGTCACCGCCATGCCCGGACGTCAGATTGACTGACTGCCGCTTTAATGCCTTCCACAACCGGGATGCGAGCCAATAATGCGGTGCGATGCCGTCGGTCGTAACAGTTTCGTAAACCGACACTCGCGCCCGTGATTTCTTCCTAAACGACATTTCGATTAGGTGCGTACACGCACACGAACCTCGCGCGGATATTTAACGTGCGCGCAATACAAACATTCGGCTAAAAATAGATGCGCGCCTAGCGACTAGCGTCGAAGCTGTGAGGTGCGCGCGTTCTCGGCATCTGAAAGCAGACGCGCGTTGTATACAACCACGCTGCGCAACGTAAATACACACAACGAAGATGCGGTGCGTTAATGCTATCGCGTTGCTCGCCTTCTTGCTGACGATCATCGCCGTAACGCCCGGCGCGTCGGTGATTTCCTCGCACTCGGACGGCAAGGATCAGGAGGGCCAGTGCGAGCAGATCACGATACCCATGTGTCGCGAAATCGGTTACAACATGACGCGCATGCCCAACGAGTTGAATCACTACAATCAGGAGGAAGCCGGCTTGGAGGTTCATCAATTCTGGCCGTTGGTCCAGATCAACTGCTCGCCGGATCTGCAGTTCTTCCTGTGCTCCATGTACGTGCCCATCTGTCTGCCGGATTATCAGAAGCCGTTGCCGCCGTGCCGAGACCTGTGCTCGCGCGCGCGATTGGGCTGCGAGCCGATCATGCAGCAGTATGGTTTCCAGTGGCCTGACCGCATGGACTGCAATCGCTTTCCCGTCCAGGGCGCATCGCCGGACAGCCTGTGCATGGATCAGACGAAACCGGAGGCGCCGTCGCCGCCGCCGATGAAGCCGCCCACCGCCAAACCGCCCAAGGGCAACAAAAAGTGCAAGGATCCAAAAAACTGCGCGGATCCCCTGGGCGGGGGAAAGCGCGGAAAGGATTGCACGTGCAGCTGCCAGAAGGGACTGGTGTCGGTGACGAACCAAAGCGTGTCCGTGGCCGGCGTCGCAAACTGTGCGTTCCCGTGCAAGGAGACGTACTTCACGCCCGAAGAAAAGGAATTCGCCGCCGTGTGGATCACGCTCTGGTCGGGCCTGTGCGCCGCCTCCACCTTAATGACACTAACCACCTTCCTAATAGAGACTGAGCGCTTCAAGTACCCCGAGAGGCCCATAGTTTTTCTTTCGGGGTGCTACTTTCTCGTCTCGGTTGGTTATTTGGTGCGAGTGACTTTGGGCCACGAGGAAGTTGCTTGCAACGGACCAATAATCAAATACTCATCGACCGGCATGAATCCGTGTTTCTTCGTATTCTTCCTGATCTACTTCTTCGGAATGGCATCGTCGATTTGGTGGGTCATCTTGGCCTTCACTTGGTTTCTAGCCGCCGGTCTCAAATGGGGTAATGAGGCTATCGCCAGTTACTCCATTTACTTCCACCTCGCCGCCCTGCTGGTCCCGTTCGTACAAACGGTCGGTGTGTTATCATCCGGAGCTGTTGATGGGGATCCGGTTTCAGGCATCTGCTACGTGGGGAATATGAATATGGATAACCTCTGGACATTCGTCCTGGCACCGTTGGTCGTCTACCTGTTGGTAGGCACCAGCTTCTTGTTTGCCGGCTTCGTGTCACTCTTCCGTATTCGATCGGTGATCAAGAAGCAAGGCGGCGCCGGCGCTGGAATGAAAGCCGAGAAACTCGAAAAACTCATGATCCGCATTGGCATCTTCAGCGTTCTCTATACGGTGCCTGCGACTATCGTCATTGCCTGCCATCTCTACGAGAACACTTACCACAACGAATGGCTGTCCTCGCTAGCCTGCTCATGTTCGGCGGCGCCCGGCAGCCTGATGGCCAACAAACGCACCAAAGTCATCCCCATGTACTCGGTTCTAATGCTCAAATACTTCATGGCGCTTGCCGTCGGAATCACGTCTGGCGTATGGATTTGGTCTGGAAAAACGCTCGACTCGTTCAGGAGATTATGGCGACGACTGGTTGGACGGCCCGATCCCACCGGAGCCGGCGCGGTCCTCATCAAATCGCGGCCTGGAAAAACACCTCCGCAGTACCTGGTGGCAGGTCCCGGAAGCGCATCGCTCTTGGGGCCGGCCGGCAGCGTGGCGTCCGCCAGCCAGCACCATTTGCACCACCACGTCCTGAAACAGCCACCGCTAAGTCACGTATGACAGGCGGGCGAGGGGGCCGCACCTGTTGTTGTTAGTCATCAGGGTCCCGGTTCCGGACCCTCTTTGAGCAACTACGGGCCCATTTGAGTGACCGCCTGGGCCCCTCGTCATTTGGTCACCGCTCTCTAGTCTCGTTATATTTAACACTTCGAAACGGTTTAATTGGAAAGTGCCAGTGATGCGAAGGGACATTTCTCGTTCGGACGAAAGGACTGTTTGTAATAATATATTGTATAACTTATTTATTTTCGAATCGCAAGCGTTGCGTTTGAGCGTTTATTATTGTGATGATTTGAGAGCATTTATATATGAGTTTCTTTTTAATTGCATACATACATGCGTACATACGATGTAATGCGATGTAACATTCTCTGTGCCATAGAAACATGCTAATATTTTGCGATTCTTATTATTCTCATTGTTCTTAATGTTGACTTATTGCGTGGTCCCGAGAAGATCCAGGATCAACCTCAGACTCGGTTTCGTCTAATTGACAAGTAACGAAAGTATTGACGAGTGCATGCCAAACAAACTCGGACTTGACTAGACCAAATACAAATGCGAAACAATTAAGAAAGTCTATTACAGTTTCGATTCGAACAAGTTGCTGACAACAAACCGAAACGATGTGAGATTTTATATACGTAATTAATAATTGGAATCAATAACTATTGATTAATAATAGAGAATTAGGAATAATCTTATATAAAAAGAGATGTGATTTAGATACTATTACGATGTAATAACGAAACTACAAAACAAATATTCAAAGTGACGAAACAAAACTGTAATCAAACGTTTAATGTATCGAACGGAAGGTCATTATAGGTTTTAAGGTTCCTGGACTTTGCAGCCATACAATTGCGTGCCATTTTTCATTGTTCATTAGCAATTCATTCACAGCGGAAAATGAGTTTACCGAGATAGGGACCATATTTTCGAAATTTTAACAATTGCTTAACATGCATTCAACTCAAACCAACGTGTACATATAATTTTGTAGAACTCAAAATTACATTCATAGTCTACGAGTTGGATCGACTTTTGTACTTATCAACAATGAAAGTGTCTATTTAATCATTTATTCACCTGTACATAGTTCAACATGAATAATAGCATAACAATTCTCGTAATACGACGCTATGGAATATCGTATGCCACATTTTATAATACTATTTCTGTAATGTTCGTAATCCTTGTCAAAGAAATGTCTGCCTGTTGTTACAGAGATATCGGTTATACGTATCGGCATCTGTGAACGACGAACGCTGATAAATTTAGCAGTTACGACATATCAATGATCATTTTATTTTGCAGTACTTGTGTATATTGAGTTTAACGATCTGTTGATTACTTTAATTTTTCTTTATGTACCAGTGTAATGTTATGTACCATGCACAAACGATTGCTGAAATACAGCGATAAGCGGAGATAATTTTTTATAAAAACAACTTACTTTACGTTTTTTGTGAACTGTCTAACTGGAAAGATATCTCCCGTCTGTACAGAATTTTTAATATGAATACCATTATTTCTTTGTAAAGTTGTGAGTGTATAAAATAGTAGAATATACGGTCATAATTAAATATATAGCTATTGTATTTGTCTCTGATATTGTATGCTTCAACAATGTATACGAATTTTGAATTATATTTTATTGTTTAAATTATCGCAAAAACTCGAATGCTTTTCTTGTTCTCGTTTCGCCAGACACGCCTTTCCGCTGCATGTTCTCGTTGGAATTGCTTCTTTCTGGCGCACTCTGCCACAAATCCTTCCTTTACAAAACATTTCAGACTTTATATATTCAAGGTAAGTAAATATTATCATTCTCGGGCAGAAGTAATGAGTCGCGCGGTCACCTTTCTGGCAACACAGTTGATTTTACGCGCTGCAAACATTGAAACATCGAAATCCAAATCCACCTGCATAGCTGTAGCCAGAAGTAACATAATTACGATTAATTTGATTGCTGCAATTTTAATGTACGCTTCAATTCCGCGGAGTATTAAAATAAGAATCGAGCCAACTTGCAATGTTTATTGGAGTTATTCCACGTAATAATCGTAAAATATGTGTATGCACCACTCACACGTGCGCGCCGGGCGCGGTTCGCTCGCAGTTTTGCATTTCTGATGCTGATAATGGTGGCCTGTCGGCGGGCTCGAACTTGGAACCGCCGCAGAATGTCGCAGTTGTCTTGGCGTGCTTCTTGCTTCTCGCAGCCCCTTCGCGCCGGTTGGCAAATGTTGGCAGCGAAACGATCGCGGATTGTGCATACCCGACGCGACGCAAGAACAACGACGCGACGCCCGACACTCAGATCCGGTGCTGGTGCTCGGCGACCGTCGATGTGGACTTTACGTGACTTTAAATGGAAACGAGGTCTAGTTTCAAACAATAAACATAATTTTTGCGCCGCAATAAAAAGCGCAACCGACAACATGCGACAACGACTTCCATGTGCTTGCGCCGGGTTCCCATGTATTTATAGCTTTTCGAAAATGCAATCGTGAACATGACCCCAACGTTCATGCATATCGACGCCTTGTGGTCGCAACGTTCAGCGTTTTCATTTGACGCTAACGCGTAGACGAGAACAATAAAATGCGAGGGGCGCGATTGAAATTTCTGCCGTCGGTGTGACGAATTTGCGAAACTTACAAAATTACACTCTCCGAGGTGTTGAGTTCATTAGAGGTTTTCTTTTTGCCCATGGCGCTTGTGTCACGGCACAATGAATACGTTATAGATAGGGCTATTCGCTCTTCTGTTTTAGCGCGCGTGCTGGAGCGAAACGCAGAGGGTGTGCGGCAACCACCCGGTTAATTGTGTGAGTGTGTCTCTGATGAACGCCCGGACAGGTTGTAATTACGTGCCTCGGATGATTGATGAGGCTTCATTTCTAACACGGTTTCATTTGCATGTGACTTTTTGATCGTCGAAAATTTCATTGCGTGGAAGTCGTGATGAATCTACGCTAATGGCGGTGTGGATCAATACCGAAATTCGATGTAGAGCGCATTCCGCCGCACGCTCATTCAAAATGTCTTGCAATCAGAGAGCTGATAACAAAATCGCGGCTTTTCAAATTTACGGATGTGCCGCAAGCTTGTAAGAGATATAAATAGGTCAAAAATTGTTGGGCAATTAATCTATGTCACTTCAGCCGGAGGGAGCATGGCTGGCAATGGCACTGAACCAAAGTTGATGCTACGTCACTCGCGCCTAAGTCTGCCGATGCAAAACAGATTCTCCGGCTAGGAGACGCGCTATAATGCGCTGCATAAATTCGCATTTTCGAGCCTTGTGTCATGAAATATGGGGTGATCCAGCAACGTGCTGTAAGCAAGCAGATAATGTTTCCAACCGAGTGGAGCCTTTCAATCACTACACCTCATTGCCGTTTCCTCACTCCTTTCAGCGTGGCCACCCCTTAATGTATGCGATAACAACATATGTGCAGCTGCAAGACACTTCATTCGGCAGCCCTGAAGGGTTGACAATATGTAAGTACAAAATGAAATACGTTTATGGGTAGGTTGTTAGAAAATTATCAATATGCACGATTTTTGGAAGAAGCAAAATGCAGACTTTGCAGCAATTTTCTTGAACAATCTGCTTTCATAGAGCCGAGAAACAAGTATACAAGTTGTATACTTGCTGAAAACTTGGGGACCACTGAATGAACTCGTAGGAGTATCGTGGCAATCCATTATCAGAATGTCAAACTTACGAAACAGAACTCTACTAAAGCTGAAATGAATTTTCGTTCAAGTTTGCAGGAAGTTCTGTTTTAAATAAGCCTGAATTAAAGCGCATGGGTGCCGCACTTTATTTATTACTTCTGTTACGCCTTATTCCGAGAGATAATTACTTAAATTTGGCATCACTGTAATATGAGTTTTTCATAAGATTATTGGATAAAAATGCTTTATATTCAAAGTTAAAATTACACGAATAATGAGTTAAAAAAACTTATGTTAAAAACACTACTGCATAGACGTTGATTAGTATTCTCAGATATATTGCCAAGCAACGAAATGTTTGATCGATCAATGTATCTACGTTGGAATCGACCAATTGTATTCGGAACAGTCAGCTTGTAGCAGAATGGTGCGAAGTACGTATTGAACACCGAAAACTGAACATTTGTGATGGCAACAGTTAATGTTTACTCAATTTTCCAGTTACAGAGGACTTGGTACGAAAGAAGGCTGAACATAATGAGAAAATTATCGGCACACTGGAAGAATTATCGTTGCACCAGGAAGATGTGGATAAAATCGAAAATGTTCATCAGTGGTGCAGACATTTGGAAATCTTATTACTTCAGTCAAATCTAATCCCAAAAATCGGTAAGGATATACTCATCATTTCCAATTTGTTTACAACGTCATCGTCAACTTCCAGAGAATTTGCACAAACTAAAAAAGCTCAAATATTTAAACCTGGCAATTAATAATATTGAAGTGATCGAAAATTTAGAACGGTGCGAATCATTGGAAAAGTTGGATCTTACATTAAACTTTATTGGAAACTTGGAGAGCGTGAAAAATTTACAGAGAAATCTTTTCTTAAAGGATTTATATTTAACTGGCAATCCTTGCACTGATTTTCCTTGTTATCGGTACTATGTTATCAATAATTTGCCTCAATTGCAATGTCTGGATAACGTTGAGATCCTGCACAGCGAGCGAATAAAAGCAAAGCAACATTTGCCCGATGCTGAACAGCAAATTATAATCGCGCAAAAGGAATATTTCCAATTTAGAGAGATTCAACGGCAAAGATTGCAACAAAAGTTAGATGAAGATAGGAACGTGGATGATGAAGTATTCTGGCACTCCAAATCTGAGCACGCTCCGGAGACAAGGTGTGAGATTAGCCGACGTAGTCGGCTTGCGCGAGGTAAAGATAAAGACGATGACGCGAAAGAAGATGCAAAGAAAGTTAAAGAGTTGCCAATATATAGTAAAAACGGGAAGCCGCTTAACATCAATCAAGCGAAAATGAGGTTCACGTTCGACGATAGTGACGAAGCAAAATTTATTCTTGATATTGCAATCTACAAGTAATAATCACGCAAACTAATATGTGCGCTTGTGCGTCGCTCTTTAATTTCAGAAGTTATATCTTTTAGGCATTTGGATACTAACTACATTGATGTAGATCTTCAACCGTTATACGCTCGCATCACAATCAAAGAGAAAATATTTCAATATGCCCTCCCAGAGGAGATTTTGACTGATCAAAGTACTTGCCAGAGGTCGCAAACAACGGGACATTTAGTTTTAACAATGCCTAAACTAAATTATAAGCCAAAATCGAAGAAAATTAATCAAGAGGAGATATCTAAAACAAGAAGGTATGTGGCGAATTTGTTACAGATAACTAACAGTGGTGACTAATGTTTAACAGGGAAATATTCACTTTGTGTACCAATTTGACTATCAGACTAATTTTGGGATCAATCCATAATTATACAGTTTTGAGACGAAAGTTTACATTTATGTTGGCATTATCTTGCTGTTTTCGATGAAAATAGATTATAACGTTAAATATTTGAAAGAATTAGTTGCCATCACAGAAATTCGCATCCAAACGTAATTTACGTAATTTGAATACATAATGCATTAACAAAAGTTTACTGCAGGATTTTAGTCCTACCATCAACTTCCTTATTTGGACATCTGATAAAATGCTCCCAATCCTAAAATCATTATATATTTAAAATTGTATTTTAGATGTTATTTGGAAGTCACTCCACAACCTGATATGGATTTCAGCAATATAGCTGACAATTACAAAAAACTAGAAGAAACATTGGATCCTGACATGCCACCACTCGAATTTGTGTAACACAAAGCCCATAATAAATCGATTTGTAGTATTTTTATAGTTTATTTGAAAAAGCTCTTTCAATTGCATTCCATACATTGAGATTATTGAAGTTTGCCCATCCGAAATCACATGTCGGCCCATCATATAACACATAGTTTGTATTTATAAATAATTGTGAATTCAGTAACCAGTCGCTTTGCACAAGCACAGAAACAAATGAGTACAACATAGTTGATCGAGTAGTCAAAAGATAGAAGAGTAGATTTATCAAATATAAGGTAAAAAAGCATGTTACTTATATATTTTTATCATCCATCACTGAATAGTTTCCACAGATAGTCATTAATATATAATATGCCACGTAGTTGTATTCGATTATAGTTAATATCCTCTTACTTATGCCATCGGTATACACGCTAAAGCTATTCCTAGTTTTATTTTATTAAATCGCAAGAAACTAAGCGTATTTATACACTTTGGCGTCACATCAATTTTAAGTTACTCTTACCATTTCCAGATACCTAGAATTCACCGTCGCGTTAGGATTAAACAAAGAACTTTGCATTGGCTTGCTTCACTTAAAAATAACTGGTGCACGGTGAGAATTTAAATCGTCCGCGCCATCGTCGTGTTTCCACCAAACGTTCCTTTTAAACTGATACACATTGCAAAATCATCGACTCGATTTGGTCATTCGACAACCGTCGTTGGGCTAATACGTCCATCGCAATCGAAATTTACAACAATTCAATATTTCACACTAGAATAATTAAACATCTGCGTAAGTTGATATCCCTCAAAATGAGTGTTATAAAACCGATGCGTTATTAGATTTACATAAAAAACGTTTTGTTCTTAGTATTACATGCAAATGCCAAGATGCAGATGGTATGAATAGTAAATATGCGTGTTTCAATTGTTGTTTGATTTAAAAATGTAGCGTGTTTCAGTGTCATAAGTTTCAATGACTGCAGCATTTCGACGACGACGCCTGTTGTCTCCTGTCGACCGTCACTCTGTCGATGTGTTCGCCCGGCTCTCTGCCTGCGGTTTTGTCTAAAATCGCTTCAGCTAATTCGCTAAAAGCTTTTTCTATGTTGATATTAGCTTTCGCCGACGTTTCCATGAACCTTATTCCGTGCTCCCGAGCAATCTATAATCGCGTTAATGTTTTAACGGACACATAAAGAAACGACATAATATTAATAAGTATTTATTTACCGCTTCGCCTCGATCTTTGCTAACTGTTCGTTTGTCATCCATATCACATTTATTGCCAAGAATCATTTTTTCAACATCTTCATTTGCATGCTGAAACATACAAANAATTCCAATGATAAACAGAGTAAATCTTATAAAATTAACCAGAAGTCTGACAACTCATTATCTTTTTAGGAATCATCATGTTTTGGTAAACTATATTTTCTGATTGTTTTGTTACATTGGGGCTACAGTCTGATAGATGACTACTGCAATCTACACTGCACTAAAAATAATTGTATTCTTTCCAAGACTTACAAGCGTTTTAATGTTTTAAGAGAATGAAATTAACCCATTATAAGAATATGGCATTTTTTTGTATTAATCCTAATTTAGTTACTTTTGTAAAAACAGTCATTTTTTAAGCTTGAAAAATATAATTAGTATACTTACTTCATCTATATTCCTTAACCATTTAACTATATTCTCAAAACTCTTCTCATTTGTTATATCATAAACTAACATAATTCCCATGGCACCTCGGTAATATGAGGTAGTGATCGTGTGAAATCGCTCCTGTCCAGCAGTGTCCCATATCTGCAGTTTGATCTTCTTTCCTCTCAGTTCAACCGTTTTTATTTTAAAATCTATACCTGCAAACAAAGTGCAACACATCAAGATTGGCATAAAGTGACCTCACCCTCTATTTATAAAGCAGCTCCCTTGCTGCTGGTTTGCTCCACATCTGAGACACTTGAATGCTACATCAACGCATGCGAATACGCGCTAGTTAGATAACGCGTACGCGGCGATAATTATTGCAAATGATGTGTGTCATTGTTAATTCGGTCGCCAAGAAAACGGGCAATGCTAAAATAGACGGCGCATAAAGGTTAACTCACCAATTGTGGATATAAATGTGGTCGTGAAGGCGTCGTCCGAGAATCGAAAGAGAATGCACGTTTTTCCGACGCCGGAGTCGCCGATCAGCAACAATTTAAATAGCAAATCATAAGTCTTTTTGGCCATTATAACAATTATTTAAAATACTAGCACTAATATCTATCGCCTTTGACGTCCCTCTCTTGAATTTCCACTTACACCACGGCCTGGATTTGACAACCTCACGAGTGGTACTCGGATCGAGCGTAGGTTTTCAAACCAAGCAATATTCACATTTGCCAATTTTGCATTTGTGTGATAAGGATTTCCTGAATTTGTCATTGTACAGAAATCATGCCTCTGCATTAAAGCTGGTGTCTCATTTTTTTGTGGGCGATCATATCGCAAACGATAAGTTTTCCTCAACTCTAGAAAATACACCCAGCAACATCTAGGAACTTAATACGTTTGCTCGGCTCAGTTGGCCGCACTGCTTGGCGCTATCTTTTAAACCTACCACGTATGCAACATCTTACTATGTGTTATGCTTTACACTATATCTTACCAATATATTTGAACAGATTTGTTCTACTTGGATTTCAATATAAATATAAACATATCCAAGATATAGATTCCAACAATGATTCACAGTAATTGTTTGGCAGCAGTCGCTGGGCAGTTGAAGCGCCTGTAATATTTATAATTTCATGAAACTGAGATTCATGTTGACATTCATATTTACATCACACAATAATCACCGTTGCGACTGGTAGATTTAACTTATGACGTTCCCACAGTTCATTCGATTCATTTATCTTCAACGCTTGCATTTTTTACGGCGCATGCGCGATCCGAGGAACTAGAAAATTCCATTCCGCCAGCCAGCGCTTGTCACTCACTGACAACGAAATTTCTCGCTGTGCACCACTGAAAATTTGCGAAAACGATCAAAACGCACCACGGCTCAGGCATTAACTGGTCTGATTGGCTAAATTCAAGTAAGTAATTGATCGTTTTAGCTGCATAGTTAAACGCATCGCGAGAATAACTTACGGTAGTTGGATGTCGGAGTTTCTGCATGTGATTTCGATGGTCGGGATTTGCGCACCTTATCGAAGCTTCTAACTACGTATTGAATCTCTTCTTTCACGTGCAATTGGCAGTATGTGCAGCATTAGCGGAAAACTGTAGCGAAGCGTTAGAGCGAATGAGATTTATATAGATGCCAAAAATATTCGCTAGCCGAGCTGCGAACGTAAATATTGATTTTCAATGTTATTAGTATGTATGACTCATTGTTGTGCAATGAAAATGCCAGATGTATACTTCTCACTCTGCATCCATCCAGAAAAATTTCGGTCGCAATTATATTGATTGCGTGCGTCATATAACGACGACGTCAAAATCTTATCTGAAAATATTCTAGAATTTATCATTTTAATCATTACGAGTTGATAATAAATACTACAGATATATATTAATAAAAACATTGTCTTCAGTCAGGTAATAGATCGATAAACTCATACATTTCTATTAAAAAACTCATTTATCCTTCAGGAAACAGTAAGATGTCTTGGAACCAGGGTCCTTATGCACCACCAGGTAATATTCATTAGGGCAATTTTAAATCTTTCTCAGCAGCAAATTTCACCTTGACGCTTTATTATTACATTGTGAAATATACAAATTTGCTTGTCATTAGATCCAAATCAATACTATGGACAACAACCGCCGCAATACCCGCCGCCTGGTGGCTATCCAAACGCGCCGCCGCAAGGTGGTGCGTATCCAAACATGCCGCCACCAGGCGGTGCGTATCCCGGACAGAACTTCCCGGGCGGATTTCCAGCCGCCGGTTTTCATCCGCCGCCACCACAGGGGGCCTACGGACAGATGCCGCCTGGTGGTCCCGGTTATAATCAGCCAGGTGAAGACACACCAATGTCTAATACTCGACCTGGTTCGTTTGTACTGATCTTAGCTTGGCTGACAACTGTTTTATACCATAATCTTTAACTATAACTATTAACTTTTAATTTTAACTCTAATCCTAGGGCTTCTAACAGCCATAGTTAACATTGGTTATATTACATGGAAGATGTTCAATCTTGGGCACAAATCCAACTATTTTCATGCCCATCATTTCACCGCGTTTTGCGTTTCATGTTGTGCATATGTTTGTGTTGAATGCGAGTTTAACGTTCTTAAAAGTTGCGTAGGTCTACCTAGCGATGACTGCATTGTTACAATGAAAATTAGCTATAACAAGTGCTTTCAGTGAATTCAAATTTGAGATTGTTTGATAAGGTTGTTAATGTGTGTTTGTTCATTGTTACGCGTTTTTTACCTTCGACTATAATGTGCTTGATCATAGCAGAATAGCAGATCAGAAACTAACAACATTTTTACAATTTGATGGGTAATTTCTAATTAGTTCATTTGTTTTTAGACATGTATGGAACGAACTACACTGGCGGGGAAGACCCCGAGGTCAAAGGCTTCGATTTTACGGATAAACTCATTCGACAAGGATTTATCCGCAAAGTATACTCGATTCTTCTAATGCAACTGACGGTAACGCTGGGATTTATCTGTTTGTTCGTCTATCACAAACCCACCCAGAAATTCGTCGCCGGCCATCCGGAGCTCTTTATTGTAGCCATCATCGTTTTAATCGTCTCAATGATTGCTTTGTCATGCTGCGGCGAGTTGCGCCGTAAATCGCCAACGAACTACATAATGCTGGCGCTGTTCACCGTCGCGGAGAGTTTCTTCTTGGC
>JAODGE020028116.1:0-16019 GCA_027574965.2 Ecitophya simulans
GTCCTATGGGGTTCCTTTTTTAAAGTTTTTGCTTCGCCGCGCCGCGAGGAACACAAAAAAGCCGCGCCCCCCCCCCCCCCCCCCCCCAGGCGTATAGTTTAACGACCCTCGATAACACGCTAGTACAATCCCTTACTGCTACTGCCCACGCGCTGTCAGTGCTTGCAGTGCGGGTATAGTTGGACATATATACATATCCGTACCGGTACACCGCCGTCACAGAACTGCGATTACTATCTCGTTTCCTCCAATACAGGGAACCAATACGACAGAGGTGAAGGGTAGTTCCATAGGGGGAGCAGAGAACAGACAGTGAGTGAAAAAGGACGCGCTACTATATATATATATATATATCGTGTGCACCATTCCTGACTCCTCACACCAGTCAGCTTATTCACTACACTGTACGACGATCCCATTCATAAACGTACACACACACACGCACAAAGCAAACATACAACAACTCGAGAAGGACGCAGCAGATATACGAGAGGTAACGCAGCCTATATTCCCCCCTCACTTGTTTTTCCTGATATTTCAAAGTATCCGCCATGATGAACGAGCGCCCACCCTCGCAGGTCTCCGCCCGCAGCTTATTGAATCGCCGCACGATGCCGTCCTCACAGCCACCCTCCGCAAGAGCGATGGGGAGCGGCATGCCAGTCTCCTCTCGCCGCGCCTCCCGTGCAGAGTTGTCCAGCCGCCGCATGAGGGACGACTTCGACGAAGCCTCCACTCCCCGGCGGATGCATTACAACGCCAGTGCCGGCGTTCCCTCATCCGCTCGCCGCATGTCTATGCGCGATATCTCCAATGCCAACAGTAAGGCAATGAAGGTGTTCATCCGTGTACGCCCATTCAGCCAGCGCGAGCTCGCCAACAACGCCGAACCGTACAGCACAATACGAATCGACGCAGAGAACCCTTCCATTATCACCACGCTTGACCACAGTTGCAATTTCCGTCCACTGAAGATGTACTCATTCGCGCGGTGCTTCTGGTCAGTGTTCGACAAGAGCTCAAAGGCAGAGAACATTCGCGAGGCTGTCGATGCCTACGTGAACATACCCCTCCCATCGATGCCGGCGGAGCGCAGCGCTCGTCAACGAGCACAGTCGATTGTGAGTATGTCCAGCCTCCCGTCTGTCCGCAACAACACGGATTGCTCGAGCCCCGGCCCGGGGGAATCCCAGACATACATCGGAGCCGGTGCCCGCGCCGTCACAATGGACGTCAATGTCAGCCACCCGCCCTACGCTGGCCAGCACGAGGTTTACAAGCACGTCGGCAAGCCCATCCTGGACAACGTCATCGATGGTTTCAACGGCTGCATCTTTGCCTATGGACAGACAGGCAGCGGCAAGACCTTCACCATGATGGGTTATGCGCCATCCTCGAAGAGTTTGCGAAAGCTCAATGGACACGACGCAGGCACGGGTAGTACAACGCCCACCACTACGAACGGTAGCAGCCTCTTTTCGCGCATGGAGAGCGGTGTGACGGTGAACGCGATGGAGAATGAGGAGGACGAGGAGGACGAGGTGATGGTGGACAAGTCTACGCTGGACCCGCGCGAACTCCAGGGCATTATTCCACGCATTTGTGCAGACCTGTTTGCCAACCTCCGTGCCAAGCAGGAGACGGATGACCGTTCCTCGTACCTGGTGGAGGCCTCGTACTACGAAGTCTACCGCGAGCGCGTCTTTGATCTTATGGCTCCGCAGAACAATCAATACCTGAGGATCCGCGAACACCCTACTAAGGGCCCTTTTGTGGAGAAGCTCTCCAAGAAGAGCGTGATGAACGAGGATGGGATTGCGCGTGTGATTAAGAAGGGCATCAAGGAGCGTCACACACAGGCAACCAAGTTCAACGACTTCAGCAGTCGCAGCCACGCCATTCTGACTGTCATGGTCACAGTCATGCACCTCAACGACGACGATAGTTGGGAGACCAAGACAGTGAGCAAAATGAACCTGGTGGATCTTGCCGGCTCCGAGCGTACAGGACTGCTTGGCGGTGACATCAAGGAGGACTCCAACATTAACCTCTCCCTCACCACACTCGGCCGCGTCATCGACATGCTCGCAGACATATCGCAGGGAAAGCAGCTTGGCGCTGTGCCGCCATACCGCGAGTCGAACCTCACCTGGCTGCTGAGCGACTCCATCGGTGGTAACAGTCTAACCTCAATGATCGCCACCATCTCCCCTCACGTGCTGAACGTGCAGGAGACGGTCCAGACCCTCCGCTACGCGGCCCGCGCGCGCGAGATCACACTGCGACCCACCAAGAACGAGGACCCTCAGGTGCAGCAGATTAAGGCCCTGCAGGAGCAGGTAGACCGCCTGACCATCCAGCTCAAGGAAGCCGGCGGGAACAACTTCACGGAGACCGAGTTTCTTGAGCTACAGAAGATGGCAAAGGCCCTGGACCGCAAGTGCACGGCTCAGGACCTCATCGTCGCACAGCTGCGTGGCGAGCTGGAGCGGGCCGGGCTCAAGGACCCGACACTGCAGGAGGGATTTGTGGAGAAGGCGATCATTGGTGCCTCCTCGGATGCGCGGCGGCGTGAGGAGGAACTCCGGCGGCGCCTGGATGAGACGCAGCAGCGTCTTGCCACCCTGCGGGCCGAGATGGATGGGAGGAGCCTCATCGAGCCCGAGATGTTGGCGGAGCTCAATCGAAAACTAGAGAAGCAGAAGCGGGCCATTGCGAGCCTGACCGCTGGAAACGCACGGGCTGCCAGGGCGACGACCCAGCTGGTGTCTTACGCCGACGACATTATGCAGATGATGATCAAGAAGGAGAACGCTCTTTTTGACAGCTACTCGGATGCTCTGTGTGTCGTGAGGGCATCGGTGGACAGTGAGGTACTGGAGTCGTCGCGAGATTGGCAGATGCGCCTGGAGGACGCACTGCGCCGGAACCGCGACGCTCTCGACGCGGAGCGCAAGAGGTCGGAGGCACAGTTGAAGGACACGGAGGAGCGACATGAGAGGGCACAGCAGCAGCTAGAGAAGCGCCACCAGGAAGGGCTCTCCATGGTGGAGGACTGCATGAAGCGAAACAAGGAGCTGCACGATCAGGACCTTCAGAGGCTGGCGCGCGACAAGGAGGACATACAACACCAGCTGCTTAGTGAGATTGAGCGGGAGCGCAGCCGCCACAAGGCGGAGATAGAGCGTCTGCGGGCACAGCTCAACAACGACCTCGATACGAAGTTCAAGGTGGACGACGAGATACGGCAACTGAAGGAGGCTCACGAGAAGGAGTTGTCGGTTCTGACCAACGAGGTAGATGCCATTTTGCATCGAAAGGACGCAGAGTTGGCACGCATGAAGGCACAGCGCGATGACGAGATCCTCCGCCGCGAAGCGGAACTGATGGAGAAAGACCGCCAGAGGCGCTTGCTGGAGTTAGATTTTGCCGACCTGCAGTCGCAGATTTCGAAGCTACGTGAGGAGATGGCTCACAAGGAGAAACAGTACAAGGACGACACAATGGAATTCCAAATTCGCCTTGAACAGCTGTACCGTGTAAGCAACTCTGCTCTCGGTGAGTGGGAGAACAAGTCCTCCGACCTGGAGGCCACCATGTGCAATTTGCGTGGGCTAATCCACAATAAGGAGTATATGAACTACTTGCAAAAGATCCGCTCCCTCGCGTACACAGAACCGGAAGCGTACGACAAGAAGCTGCAGGAGATTGAGAATCGTGAGAAGCGGCTCCAGCAACTTGTCAGCGGTGTGGTGGCGGCGAACAACGAACTGAAGAAGTACATTAAGAAGGCTGAAAAGGACGTGAAGGAGAATGTTACCATTCGTGGGATGGGCCCCAACGGAACCCCACCAGCCTCACCCAAGATGACGCCGCCGCCACCACAAGCGGAGCCCCAACGTGCCTCTCAAAACCGCACCTCTGCACACCGATGATAGCGCTCTCCTCATTATCACAACTGCACCAATGCAGATTGGAAATTGGAATAGGAAGGAGGCCGAGAGAAACGAGGAGGAGGCGGGCGAAGAAAAGCGTGGTGGAACGTATTGTGGTGAAGCAGCCCTCATCACAAGCTCGGCGTGATCCCACCCACAGGCCCGTGCGTGCACACATACACACGGGAAAAAGTTATACAGAGAAACAGGGAGCAAAAAAGGGCACATGGCACGGGAGAGTGTCGCCTCTGCCAAGCAAATATTTATTTATATTTTTCATAGCGTCGAGTGCTCACTCTGCCTATGGATTGCTTCTTTTTTAAAGGTTCTGTAAATCAGTATATGACATCATTTTTGTTGTTGTGGTTTTATTGGTAGTACAAAGGCGCCTTCTTCAGTCCTCCCTCCCCGTCACTATAGTTGGAGAAGAGCCTTCTCTGAAGAAGGTAAGAGCGTTTACCCGATGTGCTATGCGCACCATTCGACAGTAACCACCGCTGCTTCCAGTGTATATGCACATGCGTGTATGTACTAGGGACTTCACTGTGGATCTGCGCGATGGCGCGTACGTGTGTTTTCCATATATATATATATATATATATGAGTGTGTGCGTGGGTGTGTGTTGCTGTAGTGTGTATGATCGAACGCGCATAATAGGATGTTTACTGTTTTCCCCCTTTCTTTCTCTGTAAAGACACACTGCTCGCTGTAGTAGCGTACTTTTGATGGATCGTTCATATTTTTCTCGATTTTGTGATGCCGTCTAAAGCTGGTACTCATTCTTCTCTTGTTTGTCAGTGGATCGAGAGCTCCACCCAAGTCGACGGAAAAGAAAAGCTAGAGAGGAAGCAGAGGAAGGCGAAGACATTTGTCATTTTTTTTATATTAAAGCTACAGAACGTAAACTTGTGTAAGTTCAAAAAGGATTATTTATTCCGCCATTTAGCATTGAGTGTGTTTTTTTTTCGACCATACAGTGTGAACCTGGGAGTTTGGAAATGCAAAGGAAAGGGAGATACGCGAAAGTGAGGATAAGTTATTGTATGTAAAAACGATGGGGTGGGGCCCCTCCAGCCATCCATTTCTTTACATTATTCTCGACTTGGTGGAACGGAGGGCGGGTGCAGCGCTGCTACAGAGCGGGGGGAGCAAAGCGAAACGAGCAAAAAAAGGTGAGACAAAAGGGAAGAAAAGTTTGCAAGCATCATTGACAAAATATTGAGTGAATACAGCGTGGCGGCGCTGGATGATTTAATGCGCCGATGAAACCGCTGCTTTCATCTAATAGTAGTTACATGCACACACAACGGAGAGTAAGAGGGTAGAGATTCGCAAAGGTACTTCTGTTATGTGTGACAGTCTGCTACTACTATTGATGATCAGTAGGTTATAGGGTATCAAGGTGCCTGGGAGAGGGTGCTTGGTGCTCCTGTGACCCCAGTATCTCTATTTGCGTTGGGCCTTGACGTACTTATTCCCTCAAATGTTTCGCAGTGGAAAACAGAGCGCGTTGCATATAAATATGTATGGAGAGTTTGTGTGTATGTGAGAGCACGCGGTGCTCCTTAAATGCTACTACTATCAGTTGAATGATTGACACTAGATTTGCAGAGAAGATATCTGAGCGCTATTATATTGAGCTTTTTGGTAGTGGTATCAGTTTTTCCCTCAGTTTTCTTAATCATTATCTTTTTTTCCCCGTCGTATTCGACCGATTCCTTGTTCATCGTTTGCTGTTCTCTTTTTTGATGTCCCTGTTTTTCTTTATTTACCCTTCTTCTTTTTGCTAGTAGTACGTTTGCTTTGGTGCGTATCTGTGAATTGAGAGTGCCCTCGTGCAAATACGCAAGCATACACATGTGCGTGTGTGTTTGTGATTATAGGGATATGCTCTGGAAGGAATGGCGAAACGTGAACCCTGCTTCCCTTCCTTTTCACTCTCTATCCAACTATTTTTCTTGTTTCACTCCGCAACGTTCTACCTACAGAGAATGGAAGGTGTTCGTAATGTACTGCAGCTTCATTCCAGGTTTCAGCTGTCATCACGGATTCCAGTATAGCGTGTACATATATATATATATATATATATATATTCGTGTGTAGTGTAGTTTTGTATGTGTTTTTTCTGTCGCATCCTTCGCCAACGCTTTCTTTTATCTGATTTTTTTTGTAATTACTATTTTCATCTTAATCGTGTTTTCAGATGGTTTTATAACGCACACACGCTGCAGTAGAAGAGCGAGAAAACGAGACTAAACTACACAGAGCCTAAGCGCTCCTATATCCAATTGATGTTTTTTTTGCCCTTTTCTTTACCCTGTTACACCCATATATACATATATATATATATATATATATATATATGTGCATTCCTATCACCTTCTTCTCATTTAACAAGGGAGGAAGCAATGTATGCACTGATATGCCCACGTATGCGAGTCTTTACCGTATGTGTTGTGAGGAGTATCTGAGTGCGCCACCGACTCGTACACTGTGAAGTTGACGGTGAGGTGGAGGGTGAGGGTAACAGCAGAGGAATTCTCCGCACGCGACATCTGCTGTTCGAATTTAGTGCATTCAGAAGTAGAGACAGAGAGGCTGCAGTCTTTATCTGCTCTACGGGGGGGCTGACAACTTAGAGGGGGAGGGATAATGGAAAGAATATCATTGTATTAGCTGGGTAGATGGTGAATGAGAGCATCAGGAACTGCTGAAAAAGCAGATCCCGCGGACTCTTCAATTTTATTGCTGAAGTGAGCATTAGCCCAAGCTTAGAAAAATATGTTAGCTGGGACTTGTTTGGATGCGCAACTATGAGTCCCATGTGGTGTGTTGTTGTTCGGTATTCCACTCGTCTTTTTTTTTGTAAACATTTGCCCGAACTAGCACAGTTATTGTGTGAGGTGTTGTTTTTCTGAGCGTATGCGCGTATAACATGAAGGCGAGTAGTATGATTGTGGTCCTGATCAACAGTAAAAAAAATACAATATGAGGAGAGAAATAAGTAAATCTCTCTCTATATATATACATATACATACGCGCTGCTCAGCTACTCACCCATTAAACAAAGGGACGAATGGGAAAAACAATGATGAGTACATTTCAAGATCGACATCGGCGTCAGTAGAGCAAACAAAGATATTCTGTTTCTTGTATTTTCATTATCAAATTGAAATTGCCATGCCGGTGCATGTACACATAAAAAGCCCTCGCTTATGGCTGAGTAAACTCACAGTGAACTGTGGCGATCGTGTGTACGTTCTGCCCCTTTCTATTGGCCTGCCACACATACACGTGCACACACTGATCTCTCATTCTTCCTTTATTATTATTATTGCCGTTTAGTAAGTGTTTAGCTGAAGTAAAAGGTGACACCAGATTGACAATATGACTGCCGCACGAGAAGTATATATCTTTACCAGCACTTGCGACGAGATCATCGCCGCGCATCCCGGGAACAGAGAGGTGGAGGATGCGGTGATACAGCTTGAGGTGGCCTACAAGAAGGACCTCAACGCCAAGACGCGCGAGTACAACGCAGAAATCGACGAGTACCGCAACTCTGTCAATGAGCAGTCTCGGGGGATGCGAAACTCAGATAAGCAGTATTTCCAGATGGAAGTGCAGCGCCTTACGAAGGATTTTCAGGACCAGTTCATCGATGCGCGCGAGCGCTACCAGGAAGACCTCACAAGAGTGAAGGAAACCTACCAGGAGCTCTTCAAGGAGCAGGAGCGTCGAGGCCACATGATCACACGCTTGCACGACGATCACAGAAAGGAGCTCGACCGTGTAAACAAGGAGTGGAACCGCATTGTCAGCAATAAAAACAAAGAGATTCAGCGTCTCAACGACTATCTCAACGAAGGCATCGGCATGACCAGTTCTGTATTTGACCAGCAGGAGATGCTTCGCCGCAGGTCGGAGGAGGAGGTGAGTGTCCTGCGTCAGCGGGTACTGCAGCTGCAGGTGGAGGGTCGCCGTCTCGAGTGCGACTACCGCACGCGTCTCATTGACTCGAGGACACAGCTCGACCGTGTGATCCAGGCCAGCACACGACTCGTCAACGAGTTCCAGAACAAGGTGGTGGATCTGGAGCTGGGTGTTTCACAGATGCACGCCTTTTCTAATGACAATTGCAGCGATGGGTTTCGAGGTACGCTCAAGGAGGATAACTACCAACCGACTGTCCAGGAGCTCTCTGAGCAGATGGAAGCCATCGATGACCGCAGGAAGCGGGAGCAGATGGAGCTGGAGATGGTTGTGGCCAATGCAAAGGAGGTCAGGGCTCAGCAGGCGAAGGCAGTGTGCGACTATCAACAGATGATAAATGACGAGGTGCAGAAGCTCGTCACGCTGCCGACACCATGTTCAGAGGCTGAAAACGACCCTTTCAATTACTCCATCTTCCCAGAGAGCTCCAATGAAGTAACACCGCGCGCTAAGGCAAAGGAAGGGTCTTCTCCACGAGCGCAACCAAGATCGCCCGTACAGAACAGCGACTAGAACAAACGTCACTCTTGTAGTTTTTGTAGTATTGTAGCTATGAGCGTTCGTTCCACCCCTCCCTCACTGTTCATTCCCGCATATAAAAGTCAATGAGAGCTCTTAGCGGAAGAAGAACAAAAAAGTTTCTGGAGCTACGTGTGTCTTCAGACGTTAAGAGTCTACCTGTCGGGGGTGATGTCTTGGAGTGTGAGTGCGGGTATATATAAATATATATTTATATTTATAATGGCGTTATGTGGATTTTGCTTGTTGGTGCGTGATTTGCTGTCATGCTTTATCTGCGTAGATTGATGATTCTCCTTGCTATATAATAGTATATATAATTGCTGTTTATAGTTATTTCTATAATTTCATCTTTTTTTTAAGCGAAAAAAAAATGTGTTGATAAACTTATATCTTTTTTTTTCATTTGGCGGTATTGTCTGTTTGAGTGATGTGCTTTGAAGAAAGAGCAGCACCACAAGAGAGCAGAGTAACTGTAGTGCACTCCAGCATTGTAGAATATAATCTTGCACCTAACTACATAACACTAACAGATGAATTTTTTTCCTGTGTTTATGTGCGTGCATGCATGTTGTCAGTAATATATATATATATGTGTGTGTAAAGGACAAATTTATCGTGTGTTCGTCCTACTTTCTCTCCGTCCGTTTACCTGGTGAAGTGTTTCCTCTTAGTGACTGCACACTCCTTTCCCAATGTATGCAACTCTTCATGTGGTGAGAAGGATATTTGCAAGGATGAAAGAGGTGAAGTGAAAGATTTACGCGCGTTGACATTACCAATGCTTTGAACTTGCGCTTTGTATTATTTACTTATGGTGTCTTTTTTGGCACTAAAGAAGAAAAGGGAGGGAAATTACAACCACTGGTGTGCCAATACTCACATAAAACGCAATGTTAGTACCTGCTTCTTGACGTAGCAGAGGTGTGTAGTTCCCTGTTCCTGCCCTCTCCCCATTTTTCTGGCAGACCTCTTATTATTTTGCCTCGGTCATCAGATGGAGAATAAAATAAAGGAGGAGAGAAAAGAGGTGCAGTAAGAGAGAGAGAGGGATTGGAGGACTACACCCATTAAAGCACTGGTTGTTAGGGTAGCCGAATGACACCATTGATGCTTTGTATTATTTTATTCGCTATCATGTTTTTTCTTTTTTTTGTATGTGTGTGTGTGCTTTTGGTTTGCACTCACACGGACACCATTCTCATAACCCGCCCTCGTGATTACGCTCTGATGATGGAGGGAGGGAGTGGCAGTACTATCTAGCAGCTGAAGTTCGTGGTTAGTCATTCCACACATACATACATGCACAGATACATTCTTGCACACACAAAAATAGATGCGCGTGCATTTGTCATGATGCTATACTATCAGGAATAGTGAGCAACCAGCCTACTCCCCCACTCTCCCCCTCCCCCCATCCCCACGCATTCTCCCACACATAACACACGCACTCCTGTCTTGGTCCCCGCCCCACCCCTCCCCGCTCGTGTCTGTATTAGGCGTACTTGTTTCACTCAACAAGGACACTGAAGACTCACTCCCCATGATTATTCCCCCCCCTCTCTTCCCATTCCCCTGTATTTGTGAATGTATGTACGCAATCCTTCTACATCGCCTACCTGCTCTTACCAATTGCTGCTCAATAGTCTAAACAACATAAAAGACTGCGAAGAATAATAGCAGTAAGGTTATCACTCTCCAGTGCACGCTAAAGAAGCGTCCTGCATATTCGAAAAAAAAGTGCCTGATACTCCAGTAACTACATAGGGTCACAGCAAAACCAGCAGAAACGAAGGGAAAGTAATTACAGAAAGGCCATTGGTGTCTTGGTGTACGTAAATATTTTATATCATTCAGCCTTTCGCTGTTGTTGTGTTTTGGTGGTTCTGCTTCTACCTCTGCTGTCGTTTCACTTTTAGATCTCCCACAGTGTTCTTTTTTGGTTGTTGTTCTCGTTAGTACGTCACACATTTCAGTATACATATATATATATATATATATATATACTCTCCCACCTCGTCTTTCCTTCATACTAATTACTCCTATTGTGTATTTAGTGTTTCTTTTCTGATTGGCAGCGCCACCATGGCCTCTTACTACACAGTCGCCTCAGGTAAAAACAGTGCATGTGACAGTAGCAACAACTCTGGCTCGCCACGCTCCCCGGTACCCGCTGCGGTGCCGTCGCCAAAGCCTTCAAAGGGAAGCGGGAGGCCATCCGCGTCGGCCACGAAGGTGTTTGTGCGTGTACGTCCATTCACGATGCGAGAGAAAAACCTATCCGCAGGTGACGAGGGTATGCCCATAGAGAGTGTCATACACATCCCCGAAAATAGCCCCACCACCATTTCTGTTCTCGACCCCAACAAGGCATTTGTGTCGAAGCTCAGCTACCAGTTTGAGTGCTGCTTCAACAGCGTAGGGAGCGGAGGGGCCCTGGAGGAAGAAACCACCGATGCGGACATGGCGAGCAGTCGCGCAGATCAGCACCGCATCTACTCCGCGGTCGGGAAGCCGGTGCTGTCCAATGCGCTGATGGGCTACAATGGATGTGTGTTTGCGTATGGGCAAACGGGCAGCGGCAAGACCTACACAATGATGGGACCTCCCCAGAGCTTCGGCGTGGACACTGCTGCTAACAAGCGCGGCGCAAAGGCATTCAAGAGGACCACCTCCCCCTCCGCCACCTCCAGAGGCGCTAACAGCTTTGCGCGGACCTACTCGACCACCCCGCGCAGTGGCGGTACTGTGCTCACAGATGGGCTAGAAGGAATCATTCCGAAACTTTGTAAGGAGCTGTACGATTCGCTAGCGCAGAAGCGTGATGTCGAAAGCTCGCACTCGTTTCGGGTGGAGATGGAGTACTACGAAATTTACAATGAAAAGGTGATTGATCTGCTATCCCCGGGGAAGGCGGAGCTGGCGGTGCGCAACTCCGCACGCGGCACGTACGTGGAGGGGCTCACAAGAAAACACGTGGAAAGCGATGAGGAGGTGCTCCGCTGGCTGCATCATGGGAACTCGGAGCGGCACATCGCTGCCACAAAGATCAACGACCGCAGCAGCCGCAGCCATGCTATTGTGGCACTCCACATTATACAAATGTCGATCACCGGCGAGGGCGTTATGTCTCGCATGACTAGCAAGCTAAATCTGGTGGATCTGGCTGGCTCGGAGCGCGTCGGGGCGAGCGGGGTGGAGGGGAGGCACTTCAAGGAGGCCATCAAAATCAACCTCTCTCTCACCACTCTCGGCCGCGTCATCGACGCCCTCGCGGACCTCTCACAGGGGAAGCAAGGCGTGTTCTGCCCATTCCGGGACTCCCACCTCACGTGGCTGCTGATGGACTCGCTGGGTGGAAACAGTAAAACCACCATGATCGCCACCATCTCCCCGCATATAAGCAACTATGAAGAGAGCTGTCACACACTGCGCTACGCATCGCGGGCGAAGCAGATCGTCACGAAGGCGGTCATTAACGAGGATCCACAAACGCGGCAGATCAAACTGCTCACAGCAGAAGTGGAACGGCTGCAGCGTCTCCTAGCCGGCGAGGAGCGCAACAGCGATGACGACTACGTTGAGGAGCTGAAGGAGCGCCTTGCCTCTTTGGAGAATGAGTTGCAGGAATCAAACGCCGAGCTTGAGCGCGCGTACGCTGAGCTAGATGCACTGCGTCGCGCACGAGAGCGCGCAACGCAAGCAGCAAGTACCATGCAAGCCACTACCACTGCAACGACCAACCAGAAAGAGGTGATAACGAAGCTGCGACAAGACGTGCAGCGACTAGAGGATGAAAATCAAATTCTCCTCACAACGAGTGATGATCTGCGTCACGCACACGAGAAACTGCAGAAAACGGAAAGGAAGCTGCAGAACGCACTCCTGGTGAACAAACGTATTGTGAATGACCTCGTAGAGTCACAGGCGGCAACAAAGCGGGCAGAGAAGGAAAAGAAGGATGTCACAGCACTTCGCGCAAAGGTTGCCGATATGCAGGCGCTGCTGTCTGCCATTGAAGAGCGTGAGCTTACACCAAAAGCGAAGGCCGACGAGCGCAACTCCTCCTCGATGCCGGTGGCAGAGAATGGCGGCCTGGTCGTTACCATCTCCGCAGCCTCACTGGAAGCTCTCAGTCGAAGTCAACTGCTCCATTTGGAGGACAGTCTTACGAGGAGGCAGCCAGCATTCTCCGCCTTCGTGAACAAATGGATCCTTGCAGCAGCGTCGTCGGCGGGATCCACCTCGTCACGGGCGTCCACTGCGGGGCGAAGCACAGACGCTCCTGTCAAGCTGCACCGCGCAAACACCTCCACGCCCGCCACGCTGAGTGTCGGCAGCGCAGACGCCTCCCGCAACGACTCTCTTCACCACAGCAGCACCAGCGCAGTGGGTTCGGTCACTCAGTCCACTGAGAGGGAACGGCTTCTCCAACGGAAGCTACGCGAGCGCGACGCGGCACTCGCGCAGACCACTGAGAAGCACGCACAGGAAAAGGCTTCATTAGAGCGTCAACTGCGCGAGAAGACAGAGGCTTACCGCACCGGGCAGTGCGAGATGAAGATGCTGACTGCCGAACTCAAGTCCACAAAGGCGCTCGTTGCGAGTACAGAGAAGCGCTGCATTGGGGAGTACGCAGAAATGCTTCGCAAGGCGCAGGACGAAGTGCGAGAACTCAAGGTTTCCCTCAGGGGTACTCGAAAGCTGCACAATGAGAGTGTGGCAGAGGCAGCGGAAATGCAGGCTGAGATGCGTCGCCGCGTGTCGGAGGGGCTGAACACACCCGCAGCGGTGAAAAGACAAGGTGCTGTGCAGGATGCTGTCAAATATACGATTGCCGCAATACAGGAAGTGCACCGACATTACACCAACCGCATCAATGACATTGACGCTGCGTTTTACGAGGCAACCACTGCTGCAGAAACCATCTTCACTGACTCAGTGGAAGCAACTCTTCAACAGTGCACACAAGCCAGAGCACGCCAAACCGACGAGCAGTACGAGCGGGAGCGCGGACTACAGGAACAGGCAGAGAACCTTCACTGGCAAAACAAGAAGCTCACAAGTACAGTAGAAACCCTCACTGAAACACTCTCGCAACGCACTGACGAGGTCCAAAGGCTCAACAAAGCTATGGAAGACGCTGCTCGAGAGCACAGCGAACAAGTTACTGCGATGGAGTGCAAAGAAGCAGAAGAAACCCAGCGAGCCCGAGAGGCGGATCGCAACACACGCCAACATCTCCAACAACAACACGATGACGCCATACAGCAACTGAACATGCAGCACAACCGCCTGCAGCGCGACTTTGATGACGCAGCCACGGCCCATTCCACAGAAGTTCACCGCTTAGAACAGGCTCTGGAACAATCGATCGCCACCTCAGAGATGAATGGCACTGATGCTCGACAACATGCTCGCCGCGCAGATGACCTGCAGGATGCTCTACAACGATTGCGAGCCGAAAAAGACCACGAGCAGCACATCGCGCAAGAAGAAGCGGCACGATACTCAGAGCAGTACGCCGCACTGATAGCCACAATCACAATTAAAACCGATGAAATAGTCCGACTTAATAAAGCCATGGAAGAAGCTGAGAGCCAGCACACCAGCTACATCACAGCAGCAAAACAACAGGAGCAGGAAACAGCGGCAAAAACCAACTTCGCACACGAAGAGCTTCAACAACAACATGACCAGACCGTCAATTCGCTCACAACACGAAACAAACACTTATCGGACACCCTACAGGAAAATAAAAACAAACATAACGCCGACGTTGCGCGCCTGGAGGAGGCTGTGCGTAGCACGGAGCAGGCGCTCGAGCAGCTCCGTGCAGAGAGCGACGATGCGATGCGCGCCGCGCAGGAGCAGGCAGCCACCCTACAGGCCGCTGTGGAAGCGAAGGAGGGCGACGTCAACACCCTCACGAGGCAGCTGCAGATCATCAAGAACGTGCTGCAGGCGGCCCAGCAGGACGCGTCGGACCAGTCCGACAGCCTCCGGGCAACCACTGCTGCGCGTGACGAACTGCAGGCCAAGCTGGAGGAGGCTGCTGCAGAGCGCGACGCCGAGGCACAGCAGCACTCAGGCCGCCTCGCTGAGCTGGAGAAGCAGCACGGCGACGCGATCGCCGCCAGCAGGGCTGCTCACGACGCCGACGTTGCGCGCCTGGAGCGGGATTACTTACATCTTTCAGATGAACTTGAGAAGGTAAAGGACATGCTCGACCTTGCTGGTAGTGTGGAGGGTAGTTTTGTGAGTTCTACTGAGGAAAAGAGGTTTCCGTCGTTTGTTAGTGGCTTCACATCAAGAGTATCTGCTATGCTTTCTATGAAGCCTGATAGAGTGAATTCACTGTCGCAGTTGGGCCAGAGAGATCGTAGGGACTTCCCTTTGTCCACCAATGATAGCTTTGCGTCTGTGCGCTCTGTGCGCGGAGTGCAGCGTGTGTCTTACGAGCTGTTCTTTGGAGATGGAAGTGCTGCAACTGAGGAAAACTGAGTCGTAGCAGTAGCGGGTGAGCCTTGATGGCAGTGACTGTGTTTTCTCGGAGGCATGTGCAAGTGTTTTTTGTGTTGTGAAAAGGCACGGAGTGCGCTCTTGTCCGAACCGTTGTGTTTCCTCTTGTTGAGTGGATCGTTGGACCGATTTTTTACATTCTGTTGGAGTGAGGCAAAGGTGGGCACTATGCAGGATAAACCTGCTTTTTTTTTCTCCGCGTTTCGTTTTTTTAAAATTGTACATTTGATGATAATCACGCTATGCCTAATGCAGCAAGAGCTCAAAACGTAGAAGGTACTTTTGTTCGTTGCACTAAATGCAGTCGAAACACACACACACACACACACCAAACATTCTATCGCGTCATGGCTATTTTTTTTTCCTTTTGTGTGTGTGTGTGTGTGCTTTCTTTTTCGGTCATTGTGGTTTGGTCGTTTTGTGCTCTATAGAATTGGGGGGCTGTAGGTGACTTTATTTAGTTCTTAACGGATGGCTGAAAAAAGAGAATATGGCAGAGGCTATTTTTTTTTTTGAACTCCTTCAACACAGGTGTGTGTTTCCATTTTCTTAAAACTATCATTTAAAAGAGACTTTGCTTTTAGAGTGTACTGTCAACGTGTGAGTATATTACAGCAGATTTAGAAAGTGCTTGTATCAAAGAAATTGGTGTCTCTCTTCCCCCCCACCTTACACGCCCGTAGTCATCGGTGTCTGAGATCGGCTCGCTTTCAGTTACATCTTCGCGCTGTTACATACCCCTATTGAGCACCCTTGTGATGATTCCACCAATTGCTTTGTGATCCCCTTCGGTATGTTGCAGGGAATCGCAGGCACTATTGGCTGAATTGTGTGTTGAGATGTCTTGTACTGCCTCTGCATACTATTTGGTCTTCCGACTTTGTATTGTTTTTCTGTATGTACAATAATAAGATACTCATCGCAATCATAACTCCACAACAGCAAAGACGGGATGGCGAATGTTTGTGTCGTTGGTGCGGCGGGCGGGATTGGCCAGTCCCTCTCCCTCCTACTGATGCGCCAGCTTCCACACGGCAGCACCCTCTCCC
>JAODGE020028126.1:0-15670 GCA_027574965.2 Ecitophya simulans
TGCATCGCATCATTCGCACAAAATCGATGTACAGATTGTCGTGATTTATTGCGGCTTGAGTAAAATATCAACACTTTACTTAATTAAATTCAGCGAGTAGAGTAGTAAAAGGCATCAAATGCAAAGTATGGTTTATTTGTTTTTAAGTGAATTTAATTTTTTGATTCTTCCTTGCCGTTTCAGCATGTACGAAAGTCATAAAGATGATTAACGTCCGAGCTTTGTGTGCTTAATCCTTCTAGAAGCGCATGGAAGAGTTAAACATGGACGCGGAGAGTTTCCGCGAAGAATTACGCCGAATATAAAGCGCATGCAACAGAAACGCGAAAAGAAAGCACCGTACAGACGTCGAGGGACTCGCCAAGAATAGCAACCGGCAGCCCCCATCCAACACAATAATCGTAAATGGCCGATAAATCGAATTAGCAAATAACAAATCACGATATCGAACGATCTTGCAAGACGATCGTTCCAATGCAATCGTAAACAAGACGCGCGTTCGAATCTGCCATTCTGCTACGATATGAAATCGTGCAAAACTAACAAATTGCGAGCGCACAACGAAATTAATGTGTTGCGTTGAGTAATAAATCATAAACGTTATATCATTTTATACGAATATCCAGCAAATTGTTGTATTGTCCCCCGTATTTTTCGTCTTTCTAAATGGAGAATACTCGGACAGAAAATGAATTGTATTGGATTGGGTAATAATTAACAAACAACTCTTCTTACCTAAATGTAACATAAATTTAATCAATCATGTATGCTCCGCTAACGAGCTCCTACCGCCGTTCAACCAGTTTGTCGACGCCTCTTTGCAAAAATCGGCTGACCCAAAATTCGAAGTTGTTGAGGAGCCTAGTTTGTTGAAGATTACGAATATTACCAATGTTGACGACAAGGTTGCGGAGAGAAAAATAAGTTTTCGTATGGTACTTATTCAAATTGTCAGCAAATTTAGAGTACACTTATTACTCAACCCAATTTTATAACGTTCAATGAGATCGAAAAGCGAAAACTGTTTAAAAATTTTTTCTGCCAGCTTAAACGTTCAATAATTAAACTCTGCGTTTTCTATTCTGCGCTTTAAAGTACTCCACCCAAATGACACTAATTCCGCTCTTTAAACTCCGTGCTCGGCCAAGACCTCAACCTCAATCGGCACAAGTGAAGCTGCGCCATTTGATGAAGGCAGAGTGCGACGAAAACGACCGACCGTTTAAAACTTTTTAAAGCGCGAATTAACGCTTATAAATATGCACCCGTTAAAAACTTCTCGCCGCGCGCATGCGAAATGGTGGCGGGCGGCGATAAAACAAGCCGGTAGCTGAAATATTATCTGCCAGTAAAAGTCAAGCTCATATTTTCGCTATTAACCGCGGCGCGCGCAATCGCAAAAAGTCCAACGAGGCGCGTCGAACTTGCGCATCGTAAAAGCAAAAATACATGTTGCTCATCATCGCAGATTCACGCGCGCACGCATGCCGAAGTTCAAACGAAGACGCAGAACCGGAGTATTACTTGAATACTCACCTGCAACAAAAATACCAAGCGCGTTAATTATGCTAGCACATCATTGGGAAGCGACAGAAAATGCGTGCACGGGGTGATGCAGAAAAGCAACATTAACTTTATCGACTCGGACAACCGCGAGCAATAAATGATTTAATCATAATTGAACGATTTATTAAAAGACGTCTGTCGAGCTGAGTGACTGCTGGCCGATGAGATCCTGAAGACTGGCCAGACAGACGGTTTTTGAAATTCGCGCACAACTAAAAGAACCCCAAGCAACCAGTTAATGGTTGGGCCATATTAATAACCAGTTTGCGCTCGTGTGAACCCA
Source organism: Ecitophya simulans (assembly GCA_027574965.2). Lineage (NCBI taxonomy): Eukaryota > Metazoa > Arthropoda > Insecta > Coleoptera > Staphylinidae > Ecitophya > Ecitophya simulans. The sequence goes on from JAODGE020028126.1 coordinate 1,850, forward strand.
CCTACTGGGTGGGTATGGAGCACGAAGAAAACAAAATTATTTAATCGCGAGAAAAACTTTATAACGATAATACGCGTAACCATCACGTAGGCATATAATTAGAACGGACGCGACAGAAAAAAGCGTTAATGACTTTATATCAAAATACTTCATTTCTATATAACCTGAACAAAAACTGGACTGGAGTAATGAATTTAACAGGTGTAGACCCGCGCGAATTTCACGCACGTATGTATCGACGGATAGAATAATAAAGTCAATTTCTTGATTTTATTAAGCGGTTCGGCGCATGTAGTTGCACGAGATAAGCGCAAGGCGCAAGGTAAATGATCAACTGGACGCGGGAAAACGACTCAGGTGCGCCTTTACGATTTCTAATAAAAGTCGCGAGATAAATTCATAAATAGAACGGTGAAGGTTGGCGATGCAATATGATGCGAGACCAGACGACATAACGCTTTGCAGTGCAAGTACGGACGATTTTAGTAACTTAAGGAGAAATCAACAAGTAGGAGAAGAAGGAGAGGAAGTCGTGAACGAGATCGAGTTTTCAAGTGCACGAACAACGTAAGTTATCGTTATTGCAACGAGTGTATGCACGGTAATAATAATATGGTTATTGCTGGAAGCAGGTACGTGCATAAAAGTCGTCGTGCAGAAAGAATTTCTGGTAAGCACTCCGTCCGTGAGTGTGGAATATTACGGAGATTTTAATAAAACAGAAGAAGCTATTAGTAGCGCCATCTATCGTCGTGACTGTGAATATTTATATTTATATTAGGGTGATTATCTGCGAAGAATTTCAATTCCAATTTATCTCTTGTAGTTGTGGCGAGCAAACGTGGCAACGAGTCCTATTCAACGAAGAAATGCAGCTGAACGGTAACGCAAGTTGCGAGTAACAAGAACAAGCAGGATCGACGATTAAGCATTTTTCCTGTGGTCTCCGCAGCAGCAGCGGGCATATATATATACAAGCAGTCGCATACATGCTTGCCGCTCACACCTACATAATATTTGTTCTCGCGACTACCTACCTGCATGGTCAAGTTCAAAGTCTTTTGCAATCAATATTATCTGACCACTCGTACTTCCAGCGATCACTGCGAGAAACGTTCAAAGCTCTAAACCGGTGATTCTGTGCTAATAAGCCAAGAGTATATCATAGTCCACATTTTTCGTCATTCTAATTAGGGATGAGAGAATTCCGGAATAAAATATATTGTATTGGGTGCAAGTAATAAATAACGACCGTTCTTTTTCATCATTGCCAATTTCTTATAAAATATAACAATTACACCAATTATGTATTCTCCGCTATGTTTACCGATGCCCCATTGTTAGAAATCGGCTGGCTTCAGATTCGAAGACGCTGAGAAGCGTAGTTTGGAGGACCTCCTCACTGTTCAAGACTTCGAATATTGCCAAAGTAGACGAAATGGTTGTAGGGTAGGTAAAGAATGAGCTTTCGAATTGCATAGTACACTTGTTCAAATTGTATGCAATAGAGAGACAGGCGTTTGTTTAAACGCTCATTACTTATGATTCAACACAATAATTTAGATAGAAGTGCACGATTTTCAAACTTAACGTTATCTTTGTGCGTCGACAAATTTTGAAATCGTACCGCAAGAAAAATAAACCATGTTGAGTACCACAGCTCTAAACAAATTGCTTAGAGGAGAAACTTTGCAGTTGGGTACTGCAGAATGACGTCCTCTATCAAAACCATATATAAAAATATTCACCGTTCATCGTCAATACCGTCTTACTTATATCTATTCAAAGACTTTTCTAATTTTATCGAAAAAAAATCCACTAAAAAGATGAATATTTATTGCAAGATTTATTGCAAAATTTCACGGAAAAATCGAAACTATGAAAGCGCGGATAGATTTGAACCATCACTTTGTGAACTTGCAACGCGGCACAAAACTGTTGTTGATTTATGTTGAAATGCTTAGGTAAATTAAACGTCAAAATTATTTGTGATGAAAAAACTAGCCCAAAATTAATGACGATGGCGAATAGTGACAGAGTTGCACCGCAAAAAGTTGTAGAACTCAAAAATAAGGTAATAATGAATTTCACACTAAATTTGAAGGCATTGTCGTGTAAACTTCAATATTCTACAAAAAAAAACTAATTTATGCGTTGTTGATATAACCAAAACTAGTGAAGTAAAAGGTCTCGATTCAAATGTCATTTAATTCCTAAGATTTCTAGTCTTTCGTTTCCATATTCGCTAGTTAAAGGTTTCGAAAATCGGCGGAATAATAAGCACGATCGTAAAGAAGAATTGAAAACATAAATTTGTCGACGTACATTGTGCGCTTCGAACAAATTTTTAACACTTTAATCTACCTAGCCAAATCTGGCGGACTTTCGTTGCCTTTATTTGGACGCGCCGAGCATGACAAATACGTGTCTGGTGAAAGACATTGTCGCAACGCAGAAGAATAGAAATGGAAAATTTCGCTTTCACGTCTCGCAGACGATTGTATCCTAGACGCCGACCGGAAACGAAAATGTCCTTCCCAGAATGTTTACTTGGGACCTAGGACAGTCCAAAGTAAAGCGAAGTTCAGGTGCGGATTCGGCTGGCTATCAAGAGGCGTAAATCTAGGCGGTTGAATTTATGCAAATGTCCGAGTACCTGGCGTATCGAAGAAAATTTCCCGAAGCGAAACATAATAATGCGCTTCGTTAGGAAAAACCTCGCTCGTATCTCGGCGCAATAATACCGGAACTGCGCCCAAGCCTAATTTAGCCCTTGTAACGACTCCGCGCACCTTTTTGCTTTCCTCCACATCAAAAGTCAACGGCCTAATGCACATCAGCATCGTATACATTTTTCATTAAGCTGAGAGACCACAAACCGCCGCCGGAGTCACCCTCCTCGCGGCGAGTGCGTAACTGCCAGAAATAATATTCGCAAGAACATGCGAGCACGTATGCGTCCCTGGCCTCGAATTAATAAAGGGTGGCTACTCATAAGTCGTGAGCTGTAAATTACATGCCGGCGCACGCGTCAGGGATCATATAAATTGCTAATTAATTATTCACCGATTAATTTCTCGCGATTACGGTAGCTGCAACACAAACGCGCGGAGCCTAGCGAGTGTACGATGTATTGTTGATAAACAGCGCGCCGCGTGTGGAAATATAGTGTGGAGGTCGGAGTGTCAAAGATCGCGAACGAATCTCTGGTGAATCTAACCCGCGCGAGACGTACTTTGACTGGACTGAATAGCGTCATTAAATAAGTCAGAAACCACTGTGCACGCGCATATCCACGCTACGATCGCCCGAGAGGAGAACGTCTCTCTGTCGCGTAAAATATGACGTAAGCGTTTGAACTTTACGACCTTCGCATGGCAGAAGAAATGTGTTTGTTCAAAGCCACAACCAAACTAACAGCATTGAGTTGTTTGCTTTTTAACAGACGACATTCATTATTAGGTGTATTTGGTAGTGAGCAGTGAGTTTTACAAACGAGGAAGTTATTTAGAAACGTTGAGTTTCACTGCACATCTGTCAAACATCTGCCAAATACAGGATGTCGGCACCCAAGAAAAAAAAAATCTCACCCCATATGAAATTAGAATGGTAACTAGTGGCGAGGTGGTTGGTGGTTCCCTAAGAAGCACCAGCGGCACCACCACCAGCACCATCATCATCTCTCCCCGTCGACAGAAAAAACAACTTCGGAAAAGGAATCCATTTACAACCGCAAAGCGCGCCCTTCGCCAACCATGGGATCCGCGAGCAACACAATATTTCGAGGTCCCACGTTGGTTTGAAGGGTCGACGTCGGGAAGAGGAGATATTACTCCGAACGCAAAACCGTGAAACCAGCAAGCACTCAAGATCCCGAGCCCGAGATCAGGACTCATTGCGGAGGCAAATTGAATGAAGATGAAAGCCTCGACACGACAACGTGACGAAATTAAACGACACGAGACGAGACAGGAAGCGCAAAAACGCCGGCAGGCGAACGGAAAAAATAGGCGTGGAGCTGTGTGAAACATGCGAAATTACGCCGTATTAAAATAATACGCCGCGTAAAATTTGACAAAATAATCACCGAGGCATTAAAAAATATTCGGCAGGAACAAAACACCAAACAGTGCGTTTAAATTGGTCTATTTGATTCCACTTTACAATAAGTTACTAAACGTGACCAGAAATAACTAGGAACCAGAGGTTTTGAATACTTACTTCATAAATGTAAATAATTCCTCATTCTTCAACTGATTTATTAAAATCCAACTTGATTTTACACCACTGGGTCTTAGCTTTAAACTTTTAGAGTTCGATACTTTGTCTGAAAACTAGTTTCAGCATGATAGTGTATTTCCTAGGGTCTCTCGTTGGACGTCAAAGCAAGCCAGACACAGAACGCACGCGGAAAAGAGCATAAAAATCCCGTAAAAACGCAAAAAGAGCCTCGGTATCCAGGTCTGCGTATGCACACTACGGTTGTAACGGCAATACGAGCAGATAAAACCCTTATCAGGCCCTGGCACACACACGCGCGCGTAGCACCCACGATAAAACGGCGCAGCGACGAGCCCGAAGTGAACGACTACGCTGCAGCCACACACCAATATTTTATAAGCGCGTGTCGTCTCGTTGGCCGTCGAAAAGTTTACCAGGAGTTATTTCCCGTATTACTTCGTATTGTATTCTAATGCTTGGTGATAACGCCGCGCCGGTGCGGTTCGTATTTTGTCACTGCACACACGCGCGCGAAAAATAACAGAAGCAAAACACAAACGCGTTATATTTATAATTCACGTTGGACAGCCCACGCAGCACACGTCCAGTTGGACTCGTCCGTTAGCGCATTGTTTGTGATGGTTGTTTTTTAATAAATGCACGTGCACGAAGGCGACGGTCGTGGGTCGACGTGACGCTGAATGTTTGGGATGAACCGGCTCTCGGCAGACCGCCAACGCCGACAGCCACCGAACTACTGAAGTGCGCGCTCGGAGCGCGCGGCGCGCGACAAGCGTCGAGCGGAGTGGCGAAGTTGGACGAACGCGGGTTCGAGTTACCGCGCGGCGCGCTGAACATACGAAGAACGTCGACCAGGTTGGGGCAACAAAAGCCCCGGCGCGCCTCACTCGACGTCGACGTCGAGAGTTACAAACCGGCGGAGAGCATACTGGAAGCTCGGGCAGAACCACAAGCCACAACCTACAGCCAACAACCTCTACGAAGCGCAGACGACCTAGCGCGCGAGAGCTCAAAACGACTAAAAAACGAATTCCAGCAGCTACCCAGATTGATATTGAATGCGTTTCCTACAACTTAATCTATATATAAGTATCCTACTGGGTTCCATTGCGCGAGCACAAAGATCATTGAAATATCAAATTTCTCTAACAATAAGAAATATGAACATGCTATTTTTTGGGTAATGTCGATCCGCTTTTAATTTCCTGAAACAGTGAATGAATTACGGACAAATTTGTGTTTAATTTGCACTCCAGTCCGGCACGAACTCCCAAATCGGCAATCCGAAACCAAGCACACATTGGAGACCCCAAAACTGGCACTCGTTTGTTCTGAACGTAGAGGCAGACCAAGCTAATCTGCACGTTGGCCTGTCTAGTCGTTGCGCAGTCTAGACTGCTAAACGCCGACCATTTTTTTTGAGATAAAATTCGGAAACTCGGCCTAGAGCTTGCATAACAGCGATACACACAATGTACGACATGGAAGGCAATCCAAACGCACCTTTCTTCCGCCAGTCTCCAGCTAACGTTCACGAACCAAGCACACGAACAAAAAAGGTGCATGCCGAAGGGACTGAAAGGCACCGGACGAGGACGCTGAAGAAGTGAAACGAAAGCTACCTAGGGTTGGCGGTTGTGACGTTGCGGTCGTCCGACGACCTTCTCGCAGTCGAATCAGGCAAAGCAAACTTTAGGAATACGCTGCGACCGGCATAGAAACGCGAGGTAGGAAAAGGAAAGGAGGCAGAGAGGTAGACAGAGAGGTAGAGATGGTCGAGATGGAGGTTGACGCGCCAGAAATTCACAACAGACGTAAACGTTTCACCTTGGCCATGAAAACCAGAAGACTACATTGCTAAAAAGTAAAATGCAAACACTGAAACGCACGCCCATGTGATGTAGCTTCCAGCTACGCGCAAAACGCGCGCAATTTTTTATAAATTCGAGCGTATGAAATCTGAAATCATCATAATCACGGTTAACAAGAACTCCACGCTCGTTATTACCATAATTCCCGATAGATATTTTACCATTTTATAAACGCTAATTGCTTGTAATTCATCTTTATCCACTTTTTAGCCGGCGAAACCATTAGATTTTATGTAAATCCATTAACAATTAAGTGCAAGCCATGAAAACGTTGGGAATTTGTGGGCGAAGCACACAAATGATGATGCCGTGATTTTAATATTTACATTTAAATAAATTATATCTAAACGAGTCACGCCGTTAAGAGATGAATTTTTTAAGCGTCATAACTTTTTTTTTATGGCTGAGCGTATTTTACACGTCATAAAATGGAAAATATATAAATTTGTAGAGTCGTTGTGGAACTGGAATTTGTCTGCGACTTTTCCCTCGGATTTATCTGTAGGTGCGTGAGGACTGTTCAGATCAGTATGTTCATTTTAGTTTACAAACTTAATCTACATAATTTAATATTTTCTGTTGCCGGAAAGTTGCGCATGTACATTCTTAGTAATAAACAACATCCATAGATGCAGTTGACTTGAATAATGCATAAAATTTGTAGCATAACTTGTTAACGCGATTGTTTGCTTTGGAATAATCCGATTTTATAAATTAAATTAGCAAAATATATTTTGCACCTGAAACTCTAAAGTTATAAATATTTTCAATTTCAATTATTGTACTAATTTCGCCATTTTTGAGCTCGAAACATAGTTGCCGGGAGACTAATAAAAATTATTCAGTATCCACGACAAAAGAAAATAAAACTAAACTAAAGTATGATACACAACTAGAGTACATAAATATATAGCCGTGCATCAACCGGGAGAATGGGTAATTTTGCAAATTGACCTTATGCCGACTCGATTTTCAAGTCAAACGAGCACTCGTTCCACTCCTACCGGAATACATTACTTACGAACATCGCTAGACTATACGTCCGTGCAAGAACGCCACCTCCGGCGGCATCAGCCGTATGCTAAATGAGATAATTTAATTTCGGGATGTGCAAAGTCTGCGCAGGTACGCCCGGCAGTCTGCTACGTGCTCTGTGCCCTGTACTCATTCATATTTACCCGTTCGCTTGTCTCATTCTCGTTCCTGTTCTTCTTAATCCCGTCCCGGCGACAGAGAGCGGAGAATTCGAACTTCATTAAACTCATTAGAATTTTGCATATTGATTAATTGGTTTAATAGAAGTTGAAAATTTCATTCCACTGAGGTAACAAAATTTGAAACGTTCAAAGAAAAAAGTATAAAGCAAGTACCCAGAGTTGAAAACATGTCAATGTTATCCATATTTAGCTAAATCCAGATACTGATTCCTACTCCGGTTCCTAATCACATTTCTATATCTATTCTCATTCGTTCTCTAAAATTGTGAATAGTTCCTCTGAAAATAGAAGAAACGAACAAGCTAGTCACCTCCCACTAACACCATATCATCTTCCACTTTCCCGCCTCGGCAGTCTTCTCCGCACGCTTATTTCTGCATAATACTGTGAAAAATGATATTGCCGCGAGTGCGTGCGTTTCCCCGCGCACCTGTAGGAGTATTTATGCGCGTGTATATTGCCTACTTACCACAGTTTCGTGGTCAAACGATAATCGCGCCGAAGTATGCATGCGAGACGCGCGAGGGAGCGTGAACATAAAGTAGGCATTTTAATGGAGCCGGCCCTCTTCGTAATTATGCGATTATCGACTTTATTTTAGGTTTCGACGCGGCGTGCGAAATTAAATCGCTTTACCGTTAAACCACCTTCACGAAATTACGCAAAAAGTAACCGAGGGGCGGGCGTAATTAGCCACTGCAAGGAAACAAGACATGTATCAATGTTGACATCCTACCAGGGGTTAATTTGCTTTTTGCAAATTCGAAATTTTTCATTGATCGCGTCCAAACCCAGAAAATAATTGAGAAATCAACGAGAAAAAGGAGAATTTCACTTGAAATGTTCGAGATTACAAAACCAAATCGACACTTAACCCATTTACTGCTGTCGACGTAAACGCCTTTTCTTCAAGACCGGGCAAATTGAAAGTTTGTCGATCGATTTGTGACATCCCGAATTGGTAACAACTTTAACAAGACACAACGACGATTAACGATCGATGCGCAACGATCTCGTCGCGTCGACTTGACGATTATTGATTTAAACGTTTACCACGCTGGTCGTATTAATTATGGACCTCATTGGCCGGATTTCGAACGGCGGGCCGGTCGGCAGCGGCAGCGGCCCGTAAGCGATGCGGCGCTCGGCGAGCAACGACAAACAACAATCAATCAATACGCGAGTTCAATCGGACTCTTCAGGGCGGTTAATTTAGAGGCAATTAGGTGAACTGCTGGTACATGCTCGCAGCGCCGCAAGCGAGCGACAGCGGACGCGTCCCGAAAATCTCCAACAACACGACATGGATGATAATGTGGATGCGACCAGCATGGCCGACTTCGTCGACATCTACGACGTACACGGGATGCGCATGTAGCTAGACCAAGGATTACACTTGGCTGGGATATGAGATAATTTAAAAATGTGACTGCAGTCGGGATTGTTTAAAGCACGCGGTGCGCGTAGTAACAAGAAACAAGTGCTCATATTGAATTAAATAAAGATTGATGCGTTCGCGCGTCCCGCCCATTCAGTTCGCTTTTAAGTCGGCGGCTATTAAAACACACACCCCCGTTCTACAAGGTGTTCTGTAATCTTCAAAATCTTCTCCGTTTATTTCGCAATGTACTCAATTTTGTTGCCACAAAATCTAAAATTTTTACATTTAATTTTTCCTACAAAAATTATTGAGTTGATGCGGTTTTGTACCAGAATATTCTGCATGTTTTAAAGGGGTTTTCGCTATTTTTCTTAATGTATTTTATTCATAATTAAAAATGGAAAAATTACTAAAACAAAACAATGTAAGACTCATCAATCCGCTTCCGCAATCCGTAATCCGCTTTTTGAAAACAAAGAAGCATACTAAATCTCAGTCCAGAGGCTCCGACTTGGTTAAATTTTATTCAGAAAACTTCATTATTGCGAAAGTTATGAATTTTTGCTGGAATTAATCATTTTTGTATATTTTTTGGTTTGGTTTTTCAGGTATCGCCCTAACTCTTAGCAAAAAATTTAAACATTTACAAATTTCTACGCAAGTCATTACAAATGAAATTAACTCTACGCAGAAACATTCAGTATATTCTAAAATTAATCACCAAATGTCTACAAGCAACTCCACCCACTCTCCAACAATTAAATTAAAATTAACCATACCTTTTATCCTTGAGAAAAAACGTCTAAAAATATGTAGCGAGTATTTCTGAGCGGTTAAATGTGTAATGTCTGGTAGAGCAAATAAGCGTAAAGTGTGAAATTCACTGAAATTTCGCAATTAGCCATCATCAGGTGTAATAGTCAATGTCCAAAGCGTGCGACCATTTTGCGCAAAATGTGCATCGCCCTGCTATGCAGATTGCGTCTAGTTGCCGCTTCCATAACATTTAGGGGCGAAATTAGGCGCTTTATAATATGCATGAAGTGCGCTCGCCACGGCGCCCGCAATATTAGCAAATTATTAATGTGTAGTTAGCGTGAAAATTCGCATTATTGGCAAACACGGGCCGGAAATGATTATTGATGCAATTTATTCCAGAAAGAACACCATTTTCTGCTCAAACAATAAAAAGGCAACTTGTGATCTAGACAATTACAGCAAACCATATAAATATAATATAAATCTTTCAATCATAAGATAATGATTTAGGTAATACTGTGCTGAGTAATAAGTAATGGGCGCTCTATCACCTATATGTTTCATTATTCCACAACAAATATAAAAGGAAATATACTCGTAAAAATTGATTGTATTAAGTAAGTGAGAATGAAAATTTGTGATTTATTAACGATTTGACAGTTCCTCATCAAATATAACAAGTAAATTAATTTCTGACACTCAATGCCTAATTGAATACATAAATAGCACTGCGCGTGCAAATAAAGCAATTGACATACTGAACTACTAAACAAATCATTTCGATTGACGATTATTGAATTGCGCGTGTCAGTGGGAAGAATCTATACATAAATTATTCATTTAATTCAGTTAGTATGACGGTCTGATCGCGTAATTATCTTGAAACTGTACCAACAATAAACTCTAAGGAGTTTAAACAAAACGTTAAATGTTAAACTATTGTGTAGTTTTTCTATCCTAGTTAGAATGTCAAAATTTTACTTTGGCAAAGTAAATGTTTATTCGTTGAATATCAAACGCGTAAAACTCAAACTGTTATTAATAAACATGTAAATCGGCTCACGATCAAAGCAAAACAAATGCATACGCTAATTATGAATGATCTGTAGTTTTGGCGATGATGGCTGTACATAGTTTCATACAATTTCCAGTAATGGTAAATCATAGAAACGTAGAAGACTCCTTCGTGCTAAGTAAAGGCGAGTTAAATATAGAACGTGGAGAGGAAAGCCGGTGCTTCCTTTCTGGCTAGGTTAAGTTAGTATTTATAGATTTAAAGACACCAAGAATGAAAGCAAGAATAAAAATTATTTTAGAAGGAAATTAATTTGAAAGTAATAATTTCCAGGGTATCTTAGAAAAGATCAAGTTGTAATGGGCTGAGATAGAGGTCGCTTTCCTCGACTTACAAGGCAATAAACTTATAATTAAGATAAGTAATAGGCAGGTACTTAAAAGCAGAATCAGTGTCTGGCAACAATTACGTTTAAACGCTCTTTTGTATTTTATTTAAACGTGTTGAACGACAGAATAAAATAATTATATAATAACGCAGGTTTTCGAGCGCTTACTTCTTATAGAAGTTGAAATTATAGAAATTATTAAAACATAACAATGTTCTCAATTTATTTCTTTGTAAAACTTACAAAGCTCACTTAAACCAGAAACAATACTAATTGTTGAATGTTTCAGGGTCGGCAGCTTTTAAAAGTGTTGCAAATGAAATTAGTTACCCCGACGTTTGCTACTTTTTTTAGTTTTTCCACTCATAGGAATTCTCTCAGTCTTCTTCGGGGTACAGACGCGAACCACTTTCTGAAGTGGGATTATGTATCTTCCACCTGACTGAAATTTATGTTTATTCGCTTAAATCGGCAAAGCGCGCGAAAAACGCACGACATATTTATTACGACAACATAAAAGAATAATGATTGATGCGATTCTTCGCCCGTACGCACCTACGCCCGGGCGTGCCCCGCCAACAAAGGACGCGTTAAATTACCGCGGTGGGCATTCCGACTCCGGCCTCTTTGCGCTTCGACAGCTTCGGGGTGCCTCGATATTCGGCAATTTCGACTCGCGTAAAATATTGTTTTCGAGCGCGCGAACAACGCCTTAACTCGAGACGTGCGAAAACCATCTGGGAATAAATGGCGTTTAATGAACGATGATTTTCTCAACAGGTTTTGGAGGTATTTTTAGTTTCCAACTTCTCGTCGCAATCTGGTCCCAAATTCAGAGAAAAACATAATATCGATATATGGCAAATATGAAATACGGCAAAACTCCGCTCTACTGATAATCACCTCCAAACGGCACAACGCATAATTTGCCTCGAAAACGTGACGATGGCTGAGCGAACGCGCTAATAGAAGCGTAACACAAACAGGGTAAACACAAAACGGATTCGGATGAAAGATTCTTTCGAAACGAAATTCCCGAGCCGAAAATAAAACAAAACCTCGTGCTTCAGTTGGCGTTCGGCACCAGTGTGTAATCACTATCATTACGTTCTTTCTTCAGGTTTGCCATTACCGTTATCATTTAACGTGTTATTATAATAATTCTTTCTAAAAATGTCATGATCTTGAAACAGTTACTTATGCTTACTAATATATACTAACATTAACATTATACCTACTTATTACGCACTTATTACGCTATTAAGTCTAAAAGATCATTAACGACTTGATGTCACAAAATTAAAATCAAATTAAAATAGTCTAAATTCTCCAGCATCAGTCAAATATTATTATTAAAAGTGCCGGAAAGCTCACCCATCGATAGATTACGATGTACAGTGCGTCTATATGTTTATCTCTATTTATAACTCAACTTAATAACGAAATTTCGCTCGTCGTTGAGTTGGCTTCGTGCAAAGTCGATATCAAATAAAGAGATCAAATGAATATAATATTTCCGGATTTTCCACGCTAATAATCCGTTAAGTACATGCTAAATAGATTTATATATTCACAACTGAATTATATGCGTTCGCTCCAATTGAAGGTATCGAATTACGGAGGCAAGAAAATTGTAGACAGGAGTCCGAAGAAATATAACTGAATACCGTACTTAAGTTTTCGAAATTATGTAAGGTTAAAAAGATTATAAATGAGATTATTAAAGAGGTTAAAGTTATATATAAAATAAAGTTTATATTTGTCAGCAGTTTTTTTGTTACCCATTGATAGTAACCGTTTTACGACTGCATCGCGGTCACACCCCATATATTTAGCTCGAAAGAAGAATCAATTTAATTACCCGCATGCGCGCATACTCCCAATATTCACCACATGACGCAAAATGTCCGTTCGGCGACCGCACAATGGCATATGGAACAATGAAGTCGTTATTTTTAGGGTTTTGGGATTTCGACTCGGACACGGATACATTCATCATGAATGTCACCGAAAGTTACACTGTAAGGTTTTGGCACACTTGTAAAATATATCGACAGCCTTGTTACGCAAGTATGACAATGAAATCTCATGAATACAACGCGTGAGACTTGATCATGCTGATATGTCACAGTATAAAACGGTGCAAAATGTGAATTGCGCGTGCAGCAATTTTTATGAACAATTCAATTATTTATTCACGTCATTACAGCGCGCCTTCGAGCGCTGGCGGAACAATTTAAATCGACTAATTTCGATTCGTTTGAGGTCGTGAGTATGAGTCGCTAGTTGTAGAACATTGTGAAATTGACACTAACCCAACATTTAAAAGTTCAAGGATGTTCCAACGTTAGGAACGCGCTACGGAACGTATGCCCAAAGCAAAACTACAGCGCCAGGTGGTAATTTAATAATAATTACGTCGGCATTGTGTTCACGTCTAGAAATGAATTAAATACTAACACTGAAAGTACGGAGTGCGGAGAGTCGTTAGTTCAGCTAGGATTTAAGTTTGAAACTTTTAACAAATGGTTGAGCCTATATGTTAATTTCAATCAGTTTTTGTCTCTTATTTATTTTACGACAAGTAATTGAAAAATTAGAACGCATTGGAATTGTTGATTGGGCATGACTGCATATTACATTTTTCCAGCTCAAAAAAGACAACACGGTCGGCGTCTTTACTTGTTGCGCGTTGTTTATTGTTGCCCGCATGGAAACGCACTTACAATACCAAAGCGTTGGTGAAAAAGAACGTGCGTGAAGTAATGAGGTTTTGAATGTGTTCTCCTCATTAAAAGCATTAACTTCTCGATGCGGCGATAAAAACGAAGACTTCCAACAAGGCCGAATTCGACGCCTTGAGATCAGGATCTCTGATTTTATAACAGAAGCTGCTTACCTGCAACAAAAAGACGCTGTTAATTTATATATATATATATATATATATA
>JAODGE020028128.1:0-22746 GCA_027574965.2 Ecitophya simulans
ACTCTGAAAAGTTGCATAGTTATTTATTGTGGTTTAAGAAATTATTTTGAGGATTCGCGCAAAATACCAAACAAATTTTCAAAGTACGTTTTCCTCCACAAAGCATGGATAACAAAGTAAACCACCACAAAGGTTGGACTCAGGCAAGCTTTTCTGCACAAAAGGATGCATTCAGATGAAAGCCTTGAATCGCTCTAAACAATACCTGCATGTTAAAATTAAACTTAATAAAAATAACTAATTAGTGGAATTAGGTCGACAACGTTGAAGCTTTGCGCATTGTCAGGAACAGCAATGCAATTTGTTTTCAAACTAGTCTATAAATTGCAAGTTTTTACTCCTGTTTGATCCAGTTGCTTTGATGCTAACATCCAAGCAGAAAATAATTAATGGCATTGAATAATATTTTCGTTCTTCAGGACTGAAACAATGTAAAAAAAAGTGGAAAATCCAAAAAAAGGTTTTAATGGTTTAATACAATTTATAGTTTTAGCAATATTATTATATTTGCTTATTTAACTTTGCGCTCACTTTCCAATCTTGAAGTTAGCGTCTATTAAAACTTTGCCAATAGCGTCAGGCGCCGGCACGCAAAGGACGCAGATATCCAATAAACATAATGCGTGCGCAGTCTACTGACGAATCACAGAGCTTAACTCCAATTATTGCAAATTGCGTATTTTGCATCTGCTCAAAGTGCTAATATCGCATTCCTTTAGAGAACCGCGACGGCAACGCTCGCGAAGGTAACGCAATATTAGCCACCCCTACTCTTTCAATTTCAGCTGCTATCATACACGCGATGTTTTGATACACGTTTATTTAATATGTACATAACGTAATGTAGTATAACATACCAAAACAGAACGGAGCAGCGCGGAGCAGTACGCGAAATTTCATTGCAATCAGCGTAGATGATGAAGCGCGTTTAAAATAATAATAAACGCCGACGGTTCTCTTGTTCGCGCATCCTTGGAGTTGGTAAGCTTCTTTGTTTGCCTTTGAGCGCTGCCCGCTTTCCAGCGCATTGTGCGAGCATTATGCCAAATTATAATTCTATTTAAAGTTTGATGAATTTGCATGCGCGCCGACGAGCAGCCAGTAATGTGGGTATTGCGCATTAATTGTAAAGTATGAAATTTGTTGGAAATTGCGCAGTGGCGATGTAGGATATGGTAGTAAATAGACGTAAAAGGTATAATCAAGTATGATTTGGTACTTATTTTTATGAAAATCCACTTTGCTATTTTGTAGGAAAAAAAAGTAAACAAAGTAAACAAATTAAATAATTCTAATAGATTAAGTTTTATGTTTAGCTCTGGAAATATTTTATACAATGCCATATGAGCTCATCAAGTTTCCGCAAAGCTATACGGCAAATTTGTGACAAGATTTAAACATTTTTATTAAATTTTATTGTATCCGAATGGCAAACAGTAAAATCTCACTTTAATGACTTCAAGGCTACTTAAAAAAAATTCCACGCGGTATGGGGCTTTTGTGCTGCGGAAAATGCAGCGCGAATTTTATCCCGGTTGCCTCTTTTCAACGTGCTCAGCAGCCGCTTAGCGTATTTCCATCATTCCGGAAAGAAAGTGCCGCCACGTATCGGGTAACCTTTGGGGGTGGAACGAGCGCACACGCCAGAAAATATTCGAATTTCCCACGGGATTGGCACGACGAAAATGGATTCTTCTCGGCGGCAGTCGCGAGGCAGGCTCTTCTTTGTTGCAAACATATACATCTTTTATAAGTATCCCGATGCATGCTTCAAGTGTTTTCTGTTATTTCGAAACATGCTTTGCAGATTAGACAATTTTATAACTCGGAAACTCGCCTTAAATATTTTCCGCAACTTTCCAAATGAAAATGCTTGGTTAATTACAAACGGACTTGTTAATCTTTCACAACTTCCTTTACTGCTTTCAGATATTAGTATAACTTGGGGTCGCCATTATAGGTGGTGTATAAAACTTTTAACTTTTAACTCCCGTTCATCCTACTACGGACGTCTTGTAGCCGAATCGCAACGGGTTCAGGCTGGTGTTGTACCGGGCACTGCTCAAACTGTGAGTGCCATAAAGAGTCCTTAACTTTGAAAGTGCTTTTCAATAAATTATTTAAATGAGAAAAGGTTGTAAATTACACAAGGATTGCCGAGCGATTCGGTGGCTGGCGCCTTTTTTCAACTCTTCGGCGGTCGCGCGTTTTATTCTTTGTCCTGGCCCCGCAGTCCTTGGAAAAAACGGCTGCAGCGGCCGCATTAAAGATTAAAACTCTGCGGGATCATTAAAAAACTCATTTTCCGCTATTCTTCTGTTTGTTTTCCGGACGATGCTCGCCTGCCGACCGTACCCGGCAACGCTGCCGCCCCCAACTGCCACACTACCGACTACAATGTAGCGTCGAATAGAAAAATATGCACAAGTTATTACAAACCAAAAAGGTTATTATTCTCTGTTATTGTTGAATGACCCGACTAGCTGACGCTGGAACTTGAAACGTAAGAGAATGGTTTGTTTGCTGTTTGGGTAAAAATGTTCAACTTTATAAAGCGTTTTGTCTTCAACCCGACACCGCATAATCTAATTTCCTTTGTAGAAATGACGCAATATTAAACAACAAAAGACAGACGAAGATTTAATTTGAATTTAAATTAAAAATGTTAAGTGAGCCAATATAATGGATTGCATGTCAAACATGAAATGATTTTCATTGCAGCCAAGTAATTGGTTTCGATCCAAACCGGCGTGTATTCGGAAAGATTTACCATACCCATCGGAATATTCTGTCAAACGAAAGAAATTTTATTTAATTCAAATTTGGAAATTTGTTATGCGTGTGAAACCTATTTGGGGCTAGATGCCGCGACAGACGTTTTATTAAATTATTGGCGCATTTCCGGGAGTAATATATTACACTGCTGACAATATTTATGTGCATTTTGAGAAATATGCTGGAAATAATTTGCGTTCCGAGCATTGTTCATTCCTAACATTCTTATCGCCAATTCCCCTGTCGCAACAGGAAGAGAAGTTGACAGAGCAACCGCATTGCAATTTATTTTTTACGCCGCTTTATGTCATCGTAATCCACCGCAGGACATTTAACCAAAAAAGAAACAAAATGCGAGGACGCGACGCACAATAAAAAAGACCGCCCAAAAAGGAGATAAGAAGCGAAATGTTAAAACCACCCGATGTCATATGAAAGGCAGCACTCTTGAAAACATCAAATATTTTATCAACATTCTGAACGTTGTAAAGTCTTAGTCGGCGCGTCGAAGTCTCAAAATCAACGATCGGATAATCTTTATTTTGTGCTGTAGGGTTGTTCCCTTCACTGCGTATTTGCACTTGTCTTCCCCTGCTATTGTCTATTATCATTAACCATTTATGCGGGGCACAATCAAACAAAACTCGTAACCATAATTGTCAGGGGATGCTATTAATTGCCGTTCCGGAGAGGAACTTTACCAAGGTTGATGTTTCAAGGGTTCGGAAGTTGAATTTTAAAAATTTTAGGCCATTGCCCCACGGGGCATTGCATTACCACACAGCATACCGAATTGTGAAAATTTGTGAATTGGTTTACGACTTCTGGAAGCAATATATTAAATTTCAGCCCCTCCGCACACCGGAGTAGAAAACATTAAACGCAATTGCGATTTTACTCGTCATTAAGTTTTAACTTAAGCTGAAGCGAAGCAAAACTGCAGAGCACAAAGGTGGCATGAAAAGAATTCAAGCAGTACACAAATTAACAGAGTTAACTTAACTGAACAAAAAATGTAATCTTGCTCTTGGAACAAAATGCAATTAGGTGCGGAAAATTTAATCTGTTTTCTCATTTATTTTTTTTTGTGTTGCACTGTTTGGTATCCCTTGAGACTTTGGTTCGACTGTCGTGGAGATTGGTTGCTAAGATACGTTGACATGTCTTGCAATTTGACTTAAAAATCGGAGACTAACTTTATGGCTGGCAATATAAATTGCAGATAAAATAAGGGATGATTCCATTTAGTCTGTGGTCATCCCAGGACGCACATAAATCAGTCGGCACTGTTAAGGGGTGTGCGGAAGGCAGAGGAGGTCATCTCGTTCAGCTACACTCTGCAAGCAAACTTATCAGTTTTGGCAATGCGTTGGTTGTTATAATAGCATCTCACCCCTCTTGTGAAGTTATCTGTAAAAGCGTAAGAAATATTTTCATATCATTGATGGTGAGTCAGAAGTGCAGAACGTCAAGAATGCAGTGTTGAGAGTATTAGAATTTTCTAGTGTTACAAAGAGAATTCAATTAAAGATTGCTGTCGTTATAAAGCAGATAATTTTTCTGACAATGATAAAGTTTTAAACTGTATTCAATTTGCATATTTGAATATTACCCTGTTTTGTTGTGAATTGGTAAAAATCAATTAGATGAAAACGATACGTCCATTCAAGTACTTTTCGCCGTCTTGATGTCAACGATGCGCCAATTCCGACTTGTTATCAGTGATTCAATTCGAACGAAAAATACGTTCGGAGCAAAAATGACCTTTCGATTGGCTGGCTGTCCGGTCGTCGATAGACGTCTTTGCAATTTATGTCGTCTGTCGGAGTGTCGGTCTCGTGTTCTAGATGAAGAAAACTTAGGTACAGTTGAACATCAACGGAAAATATTATCAGTCATGATGCAGACACATACAGCTGAATTGAACCGTGCAGTGCAGTCATCGCGAACTCTAAAGATAAAATCAAAACCAGTAAAGTTCCTTCACGATAAATTGCCCTGCAAGAATAAAAATTTATTGGGTGCAATTAAGAGCAAATGAGAATAACAAAATTGGTAATTTGAGATAGAAAAACTAGCCCGTACAGCACAATCAAATATTTGCTCTCAGTCGATATCGAACAATCCACCGATGTCGAATATCGACTACGATGGGATGTTTAGTGTTTGCGTTTTCATGGAAATCTTGTCATTACAAGTTTTAAACGTATTTCAGTTTGAAAAATATGTTTCTTTAACGACGTAGCAATTAATAACCTAACAACTGTTACGAATAAATTATTGTAACGCATCAAAAAATACTTATATCAGTTCGATTGCATCTCATGAATTGCTTCATCGTCAACTGTTGCAAAAATATTGCAATATTTTGATATGGTTTAATTAAACTTTTAATGCACGTTTTTAACGTTAATACATAAAAATAACTTTGCAATATCTATAAAACAAATAACTGCAATATAAAATTATTTTTGCTGCTAGTAAAATACTTAAAAAGCTTAGTTTATTGAAATTAGAAGTGTCTGTTTCTATGTTTTCACTAATTCTGAAAACGACTTTTATTTCCGATCAAATGGCAGATAAACTGATTATAAACTGGTAATATTTAAAAACTATGTAGATGTATTCGTATATAATTAATATATTTTAAAATATATTTTCTGTTTCTACAAAAATTTTGCAAATATTTTTATGTCACAATCAAATATTTGCCAAAAAACAAGATTATATTATTAGTTGCGTAATTCTTTTTGGACATTTAAAAATAATAATTTTATTTTGTGTAGGAATATTGATTATTTCATTAATAACTTTTATTATTAATTAATAACTTCAATTTTAATTACAATTGCCACAGAGTCACAGAGTTACTTATATCGTATTGAATTCTTGCAACATTTACAAAATTGTCCATGTTAAACTTTATAGATAAAATCGTGGATGAAGAAAACCGTCGACAGTAGCATTTCGGCGCCGAATAAAAATAAATAAATACGGTCCGTATTATGATACGTAACTATGACACATTCCAACACTGAACGTGACAGTGACACAAACGCCATATTTACAACGAGTTCCTATAAACGATTCTGGCCATTAATTTGAACGTTTTTTAGTTCAAAAGTTATTTTTAGAATCTGACGTGTACTGTGACACAGGTAAGCACGTAAACAATTTCTTACCTATCTCGGGCTTGGATACTCAATGTCCTTTGAACGTCGAATATATCGGGTCGACGTTGAGCCGACGGCAGGCGAACTTAGATGTATGGGAGAAAATGTGACACTTAGAATGTAATATATTTTTGCTGAATTGTCGATTTGTTTTTATTTTCTTTGTTTGTTGCTTATTTTGAAATTTCTACGTGATTTTTCATTCAGATTATAATTTTTTGTTGAAAAAATTACAACGCAAAATCAAGAACTTAGACAAGTGTGCCAAATTACTACTCATCCCAAAGACTCAAAGTAAAATACACTCGCTGACTCATAGCACGACGAAATTAATTTTCGTTGTCGTAATTTAGTACTTTTAGTACTTTCAGTGTTTTCAGCACATTTCCCATCATTATCATCATCATCAAGCAAGCGCGCTCTGACCTGCCTTTCTTCTTCGCTTCGCAATGCCATTGCCAACAATTTTCATGCACTTTATTATTAATTGAGGGTCTTTAAATAAATTGGAATTTTTGCCGGTTCGGATTTGTGCCGACACCCGCGTCGTCTCTATAAATTAATAGAGCCTTTGTTGGACTATCTCCTTATCGTCCACGACTTAATGCGAGTCAGGTGACTTCCTTTGAACAAAGCCGAGAGTAAGCCAGGGGTCCGTCATTAACCCGCCGGGGACTCACTGTCCCCCGAGATTAAACCGTCCGCTTTAATCAGTGCCTTGACATTCGTGTGCAGTCAAGCATGCGGAAAAGTTTGGCCAGTGCAGTCACTAGGCCGGGACTAATGGAAGGATGTGCTGAGAGTTGTCCAAGGACGCAAATAATGAGCGCAGGTTAGCTGGTCACAAAAAATTGTGAGTTGATGATCTCAAATTTTTCCAAATAAGAAATTTCTTTATTTGAGAAAAGTGTAATACTCCTATTAATGTTTGCGATTTATCAAATATATTGGTCTGCAAGGTAAACTTTTACAATTTCCTACATTACAACTGTTGTTTTGTTGCTGCGCCATCACGTACATACATAAACAACATGGCAAGCAGGTTGCCAGCAGAAATCCCACATTAAAGATAGTTTTGCTGGTTTATTTTATTCCTCGATACACGCTCGCGCTTTTATTTCTCAACGTGTTTGACGATGCGAAAGTTTTTCTTGGAAAGAAAAAGAAAGAAACGCGGAAAAATCCATTGCGTATCTGGTCAAACGAATGTGATTGTTTAGATACCGATTCGACGAACCTCTGTGACAACATCGTACGAAGGAACGAAGGATAACCTAGATGTCCACTACGGCGACGCTACTATTGATTGATAAATTAAGTGAAGTGACAAGAAAACGGCTATAGAATTTCGCGGACGAACAAATTTCTTTTTAACCGAAAACGCTAAATTGCTTCCGAATCGAATATCGCAATTGACATATGGGTTTGATCTTGCTGCGCATGGTCAGGATCTTAATCATCGAGCGTTAGCTTCAAAGCAGAGCAAAGAGTGCGGCGAACCAGACAGGAAAACGAGATAAACAACCCGTAAAAATGAAGAAACCTGACATGAAAAACATTCTTGAGCAGAAAAGGATATTGTTCACAATGTGATGAAAATACAAATGTAATTTGATTCTAGTGAAATAAAAACCACTAAATATGTTATTGTGATTTTTTCATTCGGCTATGGAACAGTCAGTCTGATTCTTTTTTGCATTGTAAATTTTGACGAATTTGTAAAGGTATGAGCGTAAGTAATGCAAATGGCAATTTTTCTTAAATGTAAAACGCCCGAAAATGTAAATTTCCCAAGGCAAATTAATCTGTTAAACAAGCGATTGGTTGGTGCGGTTCTCAGGTGGTTGCAAGTTTTGCGTTGAGTGGCGGCTTTTGGGAAGTTGAAAGGTTTTTCTAAGTAGCGCCTTTTTTGCGCTCCTCAGCATCGTTGCGCTTGTCGACCTGGCACGTTAAAATGTTTAAAAACTTTAAAAAGCATGATCATGTTAGGATATTATTACATCGCAAACCTGCTTTCGTACATTTTGCTGAACAGAAATATAGTGCGCCCCAGCTATCGTGGCAGAGCGTGTTTATTCAACATCTCATAGCATAAAATTGTTCATTTTATCTTCTTAGAATGTCAAATGGAAATAAAACTGGGTCACGCTGTGACATAGTCCTTCTACGGCGTTTTTGCATGCTTGCATGACCGGGATATTTAATAAAATGATATGGAGGAAAATTTTGTAGATAGGGGAATGCTGAGGGCAATCGTCCGTGTATCGCTGGCGTGTAGACAAGGCACTGAGCAGTATGCTGAAGCTATAGCGAAATATATAAACGAAGGAAATGTTAGAAAAACAAAACAAAAAAGACGGCTTGATTTGGCAATGAAAATATATTATAAGAACAACACAAACAATTTTTTTGATTTATTTATAGTCAAAATAATATTCAAAATAACTGAACAAGCTAACTTTTTAATTGGACTCGATTTAAATAATGATCAGATTTAATTAGTTTATGTTAAAGTTCTAGTTTGCATTGCATTTGAGATACGCCATATAGGTAAAACTAAAAAGCGCTTTACGAAGGTGCTGAATATTCATGTGCGTCCTGTCCGATTTGCATTACAAATTAGGGCGCTCCAGCACAAGCGATGGCTCTAACATTCTGCCGCTAATTATTGGTTATCAAAATATAATTAACCATCACCCGCTGTCGCATTATGCATGGTCACTTGAGTGCGAGATCGATTAACGCTCTCACACTACAGCCCACTAGTGGAAAGCGCTTTGGCCTCATTACAGCCGACTGGCGAAGGCGCCGGGCTCCACGCAAAACTAACTATGAGCAAGTCGCATTTCCATAAGCCGTAAAAAGTGGAAATACAATTGGTTTTAGCAAAATAATAAAAAGCGCCGTGTCGTCGCTTAGAAGTCCATGAGAAATGATTTTTCGCGTTTCACCTAGTCCCTTCATTGCTAACCGCGGGCGCCTCGGGCGTTGTCATCATCGTCGCCTGCTGGGAGGATGGATGCATAAAAATGAACCGATGAGATGCCACCCACCAGCTGGAAGTTTAAAAATAATGCCTCCCCGTTAATGCCAAAACAAGCACAACAAAAAGAAGCGCAAGTTTTTAATTTCTTTTTACTACGTCCTCCTCCTCTGGTGCCATTATGCGTCTGATACTTACTAAGCATAAAAGTAGGGTGAATTTTTTATGTTAAAGAATGCACAATATAATTTATTACTTTTTTGATCGACACATTTTTTTTTGTTTTTGATACTTGTTTATGTGCGAAGCCGCGCTAACTATTAAAGAATTGGTTCGAAAACTTCTTTTTGTTTTTTTATTTTACAAAACAACTTGTGTAAAATTTTTGATAAAGTCCTACCGTTATCGTCAAGTTTTAAACTCCTCCAAGAAACGGCCTTTTTTAACGATACTGCGTGTTGATACTATTTATGAAGCAATAAAACACTGTGTTTTAAGACGCGTTTTCCAATGTATACTCCGCGCTATACAGCCTCAAGAAGGGATGGATATATTCTTGACGAATAGCGGCACGACTACCGCATCTATTAAAACCACTGACGGTTTCACGATTGGCGTATTTTTTTATATCTTTTTTCAGATATAAACCGCAGAGATAATTTTAACAAGACAGTAAAGTACCAATATTGGTCATAAGCCACTGCTACAAAATTTTCATAGGTATATATACCCTTTAGATGTGTTTAATAGTCAAATTATCTCACTTGATGATTGTCAAAACAAACACAAACACACAAACGGTACCTAATCAAGATAAAATTTATCTGTCGTTCATTTTAACAAAGCAAGTACGCTGCCACGCTCTTAGTTTGGTTATCTTGTAAATAGTTATAAACAAAGGCCTTTGATGTCCTCATAAAAGTATACAGGTGCTTGAGTCATAAAGTTTGTCAGTCAACCGAAATCGCTAGAGACAACACTGTCGTGAAATGTACAACAAAGAATAACTTCTATACAGTTTTTAGTATTCTACACTGTTAAAAATCGTATAGTACCCCAGTTATTATAGATTGTTCATATTTCTTTGTTATTCCACCATGGATCCAATATAAATTAATGAATATAGAAAATAATTTATTAATATACGGCATAGTTTCTAGAACGATTTTAATTACAATTTAATAAAACTGTTGAATATTAATTATTAATTAAATTCCTAAATTTTTTAATAAGATATAAATCGATTACGTATTGTTAAACTGAGCATTGCTTAATTGAATGTTTTATCAGAATTTTATTAAATAGAAACATAATAAGTATAGAATGCAAACGTATCCGTTTTGTTATACATACTTATGCATCGAAATTCTCTGTTCTGAATAATGTATTCCTGCACGTACTTTAGAAATTTTCTATTCTCTTTATAGGTTTTACAGCCTTTGAAGTTTCCGTTTTATCTTTTCTCAACCCTGCTGAGCTTATGGATTTTGCTTTCTTTGACAGCAGTGCTTGAAAATACAAATTTTACACCGACTAACGTATTGTGAACATTTACCCTTTGCTACAAGAAAACCTACATGCTTTCAACCGTGTCTCATCTTTGCAATTTTTTCCGGCACAGCTTTATATTTGATACATGGTGGACCCAAACAAAATTTTCATTCTGCAGTTAAACTGAACCCCTTTTTGTCATGCGGGTAATGAAGGATTTTTTTTTATTTTGCAGCTCTGTGCTAATTGTTCGAGGTGCAACAGCGGACACAAGTTGTGTTGAGTTTTTACGCGCAAACAAAAATTTACGTGTGTTGTCAGTTACGAGTATTTGGGTTACGCTGGATGATTATCTTCATGTAACAAAAAGTCGTTAAAATTTTTAATGTGGGGTTGTTCCAGATTGTATGATTTTCTTCGGTCGCATCAGTTCCAATCTCGGTAGTTAATTATTTTTTTTGCGACAGGGCGATGGCATAAAAATGCGATTTATTTTTACAGATATTATTCTACATAGCACTGCAAGGCGCTTTTGCTTTGTGGAAAATGCACCCAAAGGCAGAACGGCCTGTTGGAATACTAATGTCGTTGGCGTTGGTGCATGGAAACTTTTCCTATTACCCACGCCCTTTACAACCACCTACAAACTCTTCAAGGACTCGCCCAGTGCACCGCAGTTATTCAAGGCCAAAATTTAATAGATATATTTATATTTGCATTTGAATTATTGAGTGCTAACATGGAATATTATTTTTCGCCTGTTTTGCGATGTGGGCGTCCTTTTACGACCCGCTTGCAGAGCGATTCGTCGCGTCGGCTCGTCATTTGCATACAACTGCTCTTTTTCCACAACTTGATCATTTCACCATGCACTTAGCTACTATAACTACGCGGCACCTCAAAAATTTTAAACGCGTCGGGAATTGCTTATGCTCTAGCTTCTTCTCCATCCCCAATCGGCAATCCTTCGCCTACGCCACGCTTCAATTCTTGCAAACTCAACGAGTACTTTCTAGTTTCAACGATGAATACACATTTTTAAATTAATAACTTCTAATTTTCATCTTAAAGCTTTTGTCGAACGAAATTACTTCGGTTTTCCGACTGCCCTTGTCGCCGAGCAGTCGTGAAAATTACAGTCGTGTGCGTTCATTTAACAATTTTAATTCCATTTCCTCGCCGGCCCTAGAGAAATGAGTATTTTTCAGCGCCTTGAAAGTACCAAAAATATGCGCCTGACTGACTCTGACGTGGACGGCTAATATTTTAATGTAAAAGTACTTCGGCGAAGAAGATGAACGCAGCGATGGAAGAATAATGCAACTTATGTAATTTGAGCTTTTTCTCTTTATTCAAACTTTATTCTTTTATAAAACTTAAATCTTTTAATTATTCTTTGCATTTAAAATGTTTAAATGCATGGGTACAAATGAAAGTGCTGTAAATATTCTCTAAGTCAATCAGAACTGAATTTTATTTAAAGGTTTATGAGATTTCTAGAAAAAAATCTGTAGCTATTTCAGGCGTAAATCTATTTCAGGCGTAAAATTATCAATCCTCGATAATTTTATGGATTGACAACAAGGGGCATCGATATCTTAACCCAACTGAGCAGCAAAAGTCTCTGCAAAGGCATATAGAATGGTACGGATTCCTACAAAGCACCATGTAAATTAGGGATCAATCCGCTTGACTGCGGTTCTATTGCTACCTCCTTTCGACAATATTATCGCTTCAGATGCAGGTTGGTATTGCAGAAACTTGTGGGTGTGTTTCGATATAGCTACGTTATTATTATTATTATAAAAAATTGAATATTCTTAAGTTAAATCCTTGGTTATTTTGAGCCTATTTGTTAGTAAAAAAGATTAAACCAACTACAATCACCAAATGACGCGTAGAAAAGGACGAAGTAATAAACGCGTGTTTTTGCAATAAACTCTCACGTACAAATTTAATTTTTTTATGCCTTTACGAGATATATTTTAGCGTGCGAGGCCCGTTTGTGTTTTGCGTTTAGGCGTCTGCGATTTTTATCATTTTGGCGAGACAAAATGTGGGGTAGCAAAATTTACAAAAAAAAATTAAAACTTTTAGCAGAAGTGCATTTCTTGTACGACGTCGTTTTCTTATCACTTGTTTCTTGTCGGCTGTTGTCGGTAAAGCGCAACAAACAAGCATTATGCAAAATTGTGCGCTATAATCCCAAAACGACGTCGGGAAAGAAACGCGACACTTCTTCGCGAGCTCCAAGACTGGCGCTTGATGTCCGCGCGAATCTGATAAGAAGAACTGTTAGCGAAAACATCATTGTATGCAAGCATCATGGCAGAAGATATTATTTCAGATATGCAGAGTGTAGAACACCAGCGCTATGGTGGCGAACGTGCGAGATGTTTGGACAGATAAAGAACAAACAACAAAAAACAAAGTAAGAAGGAAGTAATGTTAACGCTGGCGTCCATAGAAGATGAGGAAAGGAGGTGGCGGCAAAATGTCCCCAAGATATTTCAGAGATGATCTGATAACGAAATAATTTTGTTAATAAATCGCTCCCAACAGAAATCTTGTTAAAAAGAAATTTCCAAAATTGTGTCGCATGCAAACTAAGAATAAGCATAATATACCTTAAAAGAAGCCGGTGAAACGCAAGTGTCGCAATTTTGACGTTATGATGGTGCAACAAATTATAACGGTGCTTAAATTATATTGGTCTTGAACCATCGACAGCGTTAATGGGTCGCTTTTATATTTGTGACTGCAATAAATAAACAATCGTTTTTCGGGCATCAGGTGTTCTTTATGGTCAGAACAAAAAACATTCAATATTGCCACGCGAATGGCAGCGGATGTTGTTAGAGTAACATTTGCTGATTATTTCTCGACACTCGACACATAACGCCCCACATACAGATATAGAGCAATAATGGCAACGCAAAACAAAAAAATAAGTTGCGCGAAAATAACGCACGAGTTAGCCCGCAATTCCATTTCTGAGCACACGTGCGGCGGGCCGCGAATAATAACGAAAAACAAGTAAATGTTATTGCGTTTTATGCGGCGTTTTATTGCTGGAAGCCATCCGAACACGCTTCGCCTGCGAATGAGGGGCGGCGCGTGAAGGACGAGGTTCCTCGGTCACATTACGCCGCAATGAATATTTATTACGAAATCTTGAGAAACTTTGCTAACTTTGCACGCTCTCGCCGACTGGCCATGGCCTGCACGCACTCCAAACTTATTTTGTTATTGTAAAATATTACGCCGACCCGCAAACTTTTTACACGTTACGCGATGCGTTTGGCGCGCTTTTTGAGGTTGTGCCCTGCCATGCGCTTTATGTAACAAACGAGCACGTTTATTGTGCAGCGTAATCAAAAAGATCCGGGGTGCGCCTCAGCCACGTTCAGCAACGTGCGAAGCAAAAAAAGTCGGTGAAGCCGCACTGGAGATGTACTATCCTCAGATTTACACCAAACGAGCAGGTCTGTCTTTACTGGCACAGGTCGCCTTCGTGAAAATGAGGAAAATTTCTCGGCGCAAAATGCTTTGCTGTGTGGTTTTCTTTTGATGCAATCTATGGTGAAGAGAGAGCAACAGTAAAGGATGTTGCCGCGCATTTCCCAAGTGGTCCTCGTGCTACTTTCGAAGATGCATATAATGAATCCGGTAATGATAGTTGCATACGTAATATGCATCTGAAAATGGAAGCGTTCCCCGTGGCAGTAGAGGAAATTTAACGTCATGAAAAGCGCCAGAGCGGTAAGTGGTGTTCGGTTGACGTGTCATGCACGTCGTGTGACGGAATCATCACGCGCTTCGTAAAACACGCATTTCTTTCATGTCCATTTAGTCATCGGCGAATGCCGTCCTGCCCATGGTTTTGCATCCATATCGTTATCCGACGGCTGGCTAAAGCTTGAAATTGCTGGAATCGCTGTCTGGAATGCCGAAGGGCCTCGTTACCGCGGAGTTTTTACCTTCTCGAGGTTGAAGTCGACGGGGGCCCAGGACGTCGGGCGTGGGGTCGCTTAATAAGATCCGCGGAATAAATCGACGGTTCAAGGACCATTCAGTTTACTTCGAGCGCAAGATTGCCTCTTTTTAGCCGTCTCCTTCATCCTCTACCTTTCCGCGTTCCAGAAGGGCTGGAAATCGCCGCTCGAACTTTGGCATCTATCTTTAATGGCGTTTTTATGCTTGTTTAAGCAATTAGGGAAAACCGACATTATTCTCCACGCAAATAATCAGCCGGAGGAAGCAGATTTAAGACCAAGACCAAAAACGAAATAAAAACGGCAAATTTTATACTCGAGAGTTTAAACCTGCTTATCTCTTCGGTGGCGCCAATTTTGACGAATGCATTTAGACTAGAGTTATAAACTTTTAAGACTTTAAACTTTTACTTTTTGTTCTGCTATCTGGCTGCGGTACAAAGAAGGATTGTAATTTTTATTATCGTTGTTTGTCGTGCAATAAATTTTTAATTATATTGTCGAAGTGACTTCGAGGGTCGGTGAAACGTGTTTTCCGGTGAAAAATATCCGCGCTTTCTCTGGTTTTGCACCGTAATCCCGCAAAACTACAAACAAACTTTTAATATTTCCCCAACGTCTAATTTCCTAACTCCACCCAAAGGTTCGTACGTGCGTAGTCTGCTCTGCAAATCTAAATGATCTCGTAGTCGTCCCCATGCAACTTCTTCAACACGTCAAGGTGGCTGACAATGCCTCCGTGACATCATAAAAAAGACATTGTGCAGACTTCTACAAACTTTTACAAAAAAGTAAATCAAAAAACCTAAGACGCAGGAGAAATTTATTAAGTTACTCTTGGTTTTAAATTGGTTACAAAATTAAGTGCATATGTTGGAGCGTTTATAATAGTGCGAATTCAAAAACATCCAATACGAAGTAGTATTACCAATGAGTAGAGAACGCGAAAATCTGGCAGGTGTTTAGTTTCGCAATGAGTTTACCCGAAGGTTGGAAAGCGAACAGTTACATGCATTCAGCGGGACAGCTTGCAAACGGGTCGTGTTTTCTCGTCATATTACAATAATTCTATTTGCACTCACTTTTCATACGTTAAGTCGCAATAACATGCAAATATACCGATAAAGAATTGTTATTTCTCCATTTAATACAACACCAAACCGAAATATTTCTAATGTCAGATATCCAACTTAATTAAAAATATTGCCGTGTAAGAAGGTCATTCTTCGAAAACGCAATTCTCGTAAAATGTAATCTTCCTAACGCAAATTGAAAATGATATTACAAAAGTCGTAATGGTTCCATTATGTCGTATAATATGACCCATATTTTACGAACGAGCGCGAAGGGTGCGCGTGGAAATAAAGTGTCTTATGTATGATGCGCACACGCACGCGGAAATCTTTGCAGATTACGGAATATAGAGTTGGTTACCGTAGTTAATGTAAGTTTATAGCAATTTCACGAAGCTACTAGTGGGGTTAGTGAAGATGAATCGAGGGAAGTCGACGGTGCCTCATACTGTGCTAAGGAAGACGAAAGGTGAAGGGCTTCCAAAGTACAGCTAACATTTTCAGAGAAACAACTTTCTGAAATTTCAGGGAAAACCTGCATGCAAATTCGGAATATTAATCAATTGTCACGGATTTTGTTCTGGCGCTGGTTCACTCTTTTGATCGTTACTTGCGGTTCAAAGTGTTTGTTTCTATGAAAATGTATTCTGCTTTTCTGCATTCTAATTTCCTATCTTCACATGGCTACGCAAAAGTGTAAGAAACCTTTAGCCGTAATATACTTTTGATCCTAAAGTATGCATGAAGCTCGAAGCTCTCTCAAAGAGCGAAGAGGAAACGGGCGGGCAAGGCTTCGCTGCGCTGTTGGCGGAATGTGCGCCATTCTATCACGCTTCGGAGACAAAAACCCGTCGAACTTATTGATTGGATGGGTATCTCGAATGGAGCAAAATTTGCAGCCGGCAATATGTGCGGACCGGCAAGGCGCGCTCAAAGGGATTTGCATCGGTCGGCGGCGCTTTCACGTTGTCTCAGCTTTCCGCGCTCGTTCCGTATGAAAATTCGCCAAGTCTTTCGAGCTCACGTTTGCCGTCATCGCAGCGAGATTTGCAAAAATCATTGAGCATTACTCACAGCCGGATTGAGGAATATTTGCTCTACCTAGGTGAACGATTTGCGATATTTTCAACTCACTTTTTATGTCGCTGCGAATAGTTTCTGACTAGATCTCAAAGTATATTTGGATAGAACCAAAATCGCAACTCGCATAAATTCCCACCTACACTAACTCTTAAGGCCAAAACAAATCAATTCTCATGACTTTAATGATAATGTAGGCTTCAAATTTAAAAAATTGGTTTGGCACTAATAAAAATAAAGGAGATGAATCTTTCAATGTCTTAGCCTTGGCCTAACCAAGATGTTTGTTTGTAAGATATGCGCATCTTATATAACATCTAAAACCGGGACTCGCGTATCTGCGTAATGTTAAAAGTTTAAAGTGCGAGGTTGGCCTCGAACAAATTGGTATATCTGTCTGCATTAGAAACGTGGCGCTAGGCCCTGCTGAAATATTAGGTAATTCCGTAAAATACATAGTCTCGAGATGCTCGCGCAATATTTCTATTTTGTTAACTAATAATAACGCTGCAACTTTTGTGCTTCTCGCTACTGAACGTGCGAGCAAGGATGTCATCAAGCCAGAGTCGGATGTAATCCAAGTTTTAATACGGGCCGTAATTTTTCCGCGCGGCGCAGCGCCAACCCTGCCAGGGATTTCATAACATAAATTTTCATTAGATTCCGGCGCATTATAAAGAAATAACAAAACTTGCCGATATTACTGCCCAAGTTTGTTATTATAAAATTTCGTTCCGAGCTGAAATTTTTCCACATCAACGATTTCGCAAAGTTTCGCAGCTGCAAAAGCTGCAAAAAGACCGCAATATCCCCGGGCGTAAAACGTGGAGGATTTAAACACGTCGGAGTATTTAAATGATCGTATGGTGGGTTGACAATTAGTCGACATTAAACACCCCCACGAACGTTTCTGCGAACGTTTCGCTCAACGTCAACCGAACATTAGGCGTTCTTGTTGGTTGTATTTGCATGTCGTCTGCGTGGCGAATGCATTAAGACAAATTAAGTGGTGGCATTAACGCAACTCCGACATGAACTCCAAATGATCGTGCTCGTGACGCTCCGGGCAGACTCAACGCACCTTTATACATGGTAGCTCGCCTCGCCATTAAACCTTTGATCGATACAGAACTTATTTTTCGGTCTATGATGCTCGAGCGTAAAAGTCTTAAAGTTGTAATTAACTGAGGAGCGCAATAAAGTCGACTTAACTGCAGCATCGCAGCGATGAATATATTAAAGAACTTAACGACCAATTTCTACCAATTAAAACGCCAATTAACGTTCTTGCACGTTGTAATGCCAGCACAAGTTTGGGTAATAATGAATTTTATAACAATATCTTTTTAATTATTAGAAGGTGATTTGAGATTAATGATTACTCAACGTGCACGATTTCGAATTGGCGCACAAGGAAAAAGTGCACAGCACAAAACTTGAAAAAGATGTGGATAAGGTGTAATAAAAATATCAGCGAATTGGCTGTTCGAAAGCTGTAACGATGAACCCTTAGCGCTAAAACTGGAATATTTACCAATTTAACGACATCGTAAAAATTCGCGCCCTTTAAATTAAATTGCAGATAAACGAATTAAATACCGTAGATAAATTGTCTTCCTCGATGCCAACTAAACAGTAGTTGTTTTAAGATTTACAGACGCAATCGTGAGCCATCGTCGAATTCTTCACTCCACGTGCCGCGCTCCTCGTTTGGATTAAAATTCAATACGAACACTCTGCACGAAGATTTCTGCCTTCCGGAGGAAATCGCGCTATCGGGTTGGCAGCCAACAATAGAGGGTTTTTTTTAAATTTAGTAATAGGTTTACCTTTAGGCCGCTTGCTCGAAAGCTACAATTTTCGACGTCGTGGGCGGATGGCGCTGGAAGTGGGAAGCATAAAACCGAATCGCGCTTACGCGTGCCTTCGGAGCTTTATAATTATTTCACCGCGGCCGTGCCGAGCACCGTTAGGGTAGAATTTGGAATACTTGGAGAGATGTTTCGGAAAAAAGCCTTGTTGCGAAGAAGCACGGGCGGCGCATACAAATGATCTAATTTTTGGGTCTGCATCCAACGTAAGCTGAAAGCTTGAAACATACAAACGAAAGGTTGAAATCTTATACGTTAAGAACCCAACAAAATGATAAAAATTTAGTTATACTTGGATTGACAGAAATTATAAACTTAACAAATATGATTTCTGTTCTGATAGACTCACCGAAAGCTTTTGGAGCTCAGAAGATACCTTCGCATCAAAAGCCCCCGAAACCTCTTGCTGTTTATTAATGTTGGGTAACAAACTTTGCATACCCCGTTGGCATTCAAACACGTGTAAAACCGATCAAATCCCCGCGTGGACTTAACAAGCGCCCTGCTTGCATCGTGCATTAAAACAGCTTAGAAGGCATCAATAATTTGATACCCTACATCCCTTTACTCATTCCGCTGGTGAATGAAAAACTCGCCAACAACTAATCGATAAGGTGTAATAAACTTCTAGAAGAACTACTTAGCATCAGGTTTCATGACAATAGCAAAGCTATTTAAATGCTAGTAAATTTTGATGCAAATTGTTAATTTATGTATTTAAGGAAAAACTCTCACTGCACATAAAATACCTGTTTACGTGTTACTAAGTCGATGAGCGAGCGTAACAATCGTGGAAACACCTTATTTGTATTCCGGTAGTTTGGCGTGCTAGTAAAATATAACTTTAAATTGGCAATGAACGGCTATAATACCAGTTGGAAAAATCGGGAAATCCTTACAACGAAATTGTTATCTGCTGCACGTCGAACTGTTACATGTTAAATTGGTATTCTTAATGAAAATCGATCGACCGGTTGCGTGCTCGAGAGCACCAACGACCCCAGTGTGATTTGGAATAACGTGCTACCAAAGATCGCCATGGCGTGCCGAAATAAGAATGAGAAAAGTCAATTAAAACTTTGTTATTCGCATATAAAAACAAAGCGAGACGTTTAAAAAACCGGCGATTCCAGCGGGAATGCGTAGTTGACGCGTTGATGGCGGCAACGAAAGTTTCCAGCCGGAGCCCCATAATACAAGTTTACATCTCCGACAACTGCGATGCTGCGCGGATAGTTCATCTCGGTCTGTCTCCGGACATGTGGACAGCGTGCACGCCGGCGGAAACTCCCAGCCGGTCGGCGTGTTCTGGGGTGCAGGGGAAGTGCACTTTTCCGAACTCGTCGCCGCTCGTCTAGTTTGCCGGCCTCCGGTGGACGGGGCGGCGCTGAATTGTATTCGTGGCACGTACGCGTTCATGTTCATGTTCGTGGAAAACAAGGAACGTCTGTAGTCCGCAGTCGCTGGTTTAATGTCGGCCCGTTCGGTTAATTAAATTCAATTTTCCCATTTGCCAATTAACCACTCTAACGGTCACCATTTGGGCTGGACTTATGCTGGCTTAATTTCAACTAGCCGAGGCGCACGAAAAACGTTGCTAATTCAGTCGGTTAGAATTAATTATTTCGGTAACTTATGAAATATATGCCTAACCTAACTGCTCCGCGTTGACTGACACAATTCCGAAACGTGGGCATTGTTGCGACTGAGTGAGTAGATGGGAGCGAAGGCTTTGGTCCTTTTAATCTCGACCGCTGCTTTGTCAACGTCACTCCTCCTTCGACTGCGCTAATAAGAATAGACGTCTCGACGCCTCGCCTGATTTGTATGCGCGTTGGCTTCTTCTACGCGTCATTGTTCTACGCGCCAACAAATTTTCTTCGTCGCCTTTCCGAGAATGCATTACAGAGCTGTTTGTTGCCCATTTGGAAACCTATAGTCAGCGTCGAAATTGGTTAGTTTTATTATCTGTATTTAGGTTATGTCGTCCGACTTAACAATTCAGCTGAAAGTATGCTGATATGCATGTTGCATTGTTATTGTTGCATCGCGATGCTTAATTTCAACTGTCAGCTCCGTTTTCGAATCTATTTCACATTAACCAACAGTCTGTCCGTAGAAAAGACAGATACAATACTAATTTCCGTAAATGACAATTGCATTAATATTACAGCAATAGAAAATTTCCAGGCTTAGAGTATTTTATGAGTTCAGGTGTTTAATAAACCTATGCTGAAATATATTTTAAAGTGGCTAATCATCTAAGCACATTGTAGTCCAAAGTTGTAAAGGTTTTCCGCAGCGCGCGAATTTCGCATTGTTTGCGCATTCGCATGCATATTAAACACGACCCGGCACTGAGATACTAATTGTTCTTACATTTATTAGTATTAGGTCATGCAAATAACTCCGAGAGCTCTGACACATCGCTTTCAGACGCACGGCGCTCACGTGTATATCATCACTAAATAAAGGCGGCGGCTATGGCGGCGGCGAAGCCGCTCGCAGGCGGCAATGTTATGCAAGAGTGCGCCAACTAAAGAGTTACCACTGTTGGTGGCGCGTTAATTAATTTCATTCGCCAGCTTGCGCGCGCAAAAGTTGCGGGTTTGTTCGACTGAATATTGAGATAATAGCAGCCGACAGCAAATTAGTGCAGTCGCACTGCAATAGGAGTAGTAACCACGCCGGGTAGTTCCTGAAAAAGAGGTGTTTGATTTTAATATTGACATTAATTGCCAAGTACAGCGATCAAGGCAAAATAAATATTTGCCTTATGAAGTGTTTTCCTAATGAGAGCGGTTTCCGTTCGATTTCAATCTGACCAGTTGGAGCGAATGTTTTTATCTAAAATGAATCTTTACTTCGTGGTTGTGATAAATTCATTTCTCGAAAAAAGTTTTCAACACAGCGTCCGGGGTTCTTGAGGGAAAAGTAATATCAAGTTGACAAAAAATTGCGAAATGTATACGAAAGCGGGTCTCGAACTACTTTGAGTCGTTTGAGAATACGACGAGTCAAAAACTATTCCGCCAACGTCGAGATTTGCTGCAGCTCTGACTGCAAAAAGAAAGCGATTTGTAATGACCAAAACTCCGTCATATTACTTCTAAACATTATAATAAAAATTTGTGTTGAATTAAAAAATCTTTTATGATTCTTAAAGATATTCAGATGCTCATATTTTTTCTAATAATCTGTGATACTAAAATTATTTTACCTGATGTTGTAAAACCGACTTCAAGCTGTTATTATTATTGTTACTTAACAATATCTTTAATTAGATTTTGATTTTGCCATTTTTTGCAAAAATAAGAGGTTCCCTTGTAGATATTTGTCAAGAATCGAATGCAAGGTTAATGTTATTGAACAATATTTCACAAAACATTAACATACGTTCAATTCTGCGTCAGGGAAGCTTGTTTAATTTGATTTTTAAAAATTGCAATTTTTTCAAAAATCGCTAATTTTTTGGTCATTTTGAAAAATGGTTCCAAATATAAAAGTGATACACAATTTAGGGCTAGAATGAAAAGTTTAATGACAACCAGTAATTCGTTTTCTTCCAACGCTTTTTATTGATGAGAAAATTGCAATTTTATGTGAAACAGAAACAAAAACATTAAAAACGAAAATTATGATTAGTGCCTATATATAAAACTGCTTTGAACTGTAGCATTACCTTTGAATTGCAAAAACATGGATGCATCGTGGGGCAATGATTAGCAACAATGATTTTAACGCAGAAATTTATTTTTGCGTGCATTTAAAATGAAACTGCAAGTCCGACTTCTAAATNCTTCTAAGACAATTTAGTTGCGATAAATTACTTTTGATAAACCTATTGCAATTTAAAAGCTAAGAATACAAAAATATCACTAAATAATAATTTGCATAGATGGCAAATCGATGTTTTTTATAACCTATATGTATTTGTTATGGAACGACAACGGCGTTTTTGTGCCACGGTTGTGAAGCTTGCTTAATGCCGGTTGAACATCAACTGAACAAAAACAGTAACCAAACAAGAACAAAAAAAACAAAAATCAGTAACATTTTATGCAGCTCATGCATTTGGTGGTTCAGGTAAGTTGATATGAATTGGAATTTTCAGAATTTTGCGTCATTTCAGAATTTTGCGTCGTTTTGTATGATGAGAGGTAGGCGCACGCTCCATACGCATTGTTTTGTTAACCCTTCGATTCTGTCACCAGAGAGGACATTAATCAATTTGCTTTGAAGCAAAATTGATGTGACGTAAATATGTTTGCGTTACCTTTGCTTTGTTATGTCGTTAAAAAATAT
>JAODGE020028155.1:0-14455 GCA_027574965.2 Ecitophya simulans
ACATGAGGGGCAGCGGACGCCGTCCGTGAAGGCTGAGCCCACCAAGTCCGCCACCCGCCCAGCAGCCCCTGAGTCCGCACATGAGGGGCAGCGGACGCCGTCCGTGAAGGCTGAGCCCACCAAGTCCGCCACCCGCCCAGCAGCCCCTGAGTCCGCACATAAGGGGCAGCGGACGCTGTCCGTGAAGGCTGAGCCCACCAAGTCCGCCACCCGCCCAGCAGCCCCTGAGTCCGCTCATGCGGAGCAGCGGACGCCGTCCGTGAAGGCTGAGGCCGTTAGGTCTGCTTCTCGGCGAGTGAGTGCGGAGGAGCGCAATGAAACGAGTGGTTCGATGAACACGGTTTCAATGGCGATATCTGCAGAGACGGAGTCTGTGAAATCGGTCACACGTAATGCATCGCACGAGGAGCGGATGGAGGTAGGTGTTGGGGATTTGGAAGAGGTGGTCGATTCTGCGGTTGAGGAGCCCGCTAAGGAGAACGCTGAGCGTAGTGCCTTTGGAAGGTTATTCCGTACCGTCTTTGGTGATTCGAGTGTGGCCCCAACGGCCGCCCCTGAACGAGAACAAGCAGCAGCAGCAGCAGTGGAAGGGGATTTGCAGAAGCGGGATTTAGCAGCGGCAACCCTGACAGTAGCTGCTATTGGTGAGGAGGTGGCTGCTGAGGTGGGACAGAAGCCAGAGGGCCAAATGGTACACAGGCGCAAAGCCGATCCGACCTGGACAGTCATGAAGCCCCCGCCAGAGGACAACGCCAGCTGGCGGCTGCTGCGTCAGGTACGATTTGTGTTTCAGTTACGGAGAATCACTGCTATCTGAGTAGAGCGGCGCTAATAAACGAATTCACATGCACAGTATATATATATGGGTCTGAATGATACTCTATAGTTTGTTTGCTCAGTTGTTCTGACATGATGCCAGAGAGACGTCACTCACACACACACACACACACTTACATACTCGTTAGTGTGCTCTCCAAGGATCGTGTGGTGCTCGAGAGTGGTGTGTGCGCGTTGTGTTGTGCCGTGCGTACCACATCGCCGCGTAGGTGAGAGACAACAAGACATACAAAAAAGACAATATGAGAAATGAGAGTTTGCAATATATATATATGTATGTATATATATATATACATATACTTCAAGCTACCATTGCTCTCACTGTGATTTGGCATGAAGTGGCCCGGCGGAGACCGGGAGAAGAGGAGGCGGAGGCGGAGGGGAGTGGTGCCCAATTCGTTTGGCACAGACGGCATATGACGCACCGCGCCTGTTGGGGGTGCGAATTTTGGCAGCGCTATGCAGCGAAGAGCTTTTCTTTTTGTCGCTCACTGTATGTTACATTTCATTTTCATGACGAAGGAAACATACAGAAGTAGTTTTTTTTTAAATTGTGGTAAACTTAAAGTTCTCCTTTGTTCCCATATCCTCATGCGTTCTTTTAATCTCACTGCAGCACGATGCATACCGAAGGATTGTGGATGCCCGAGTGCTCATCTCCATGTGCCACGATTAGTTGCCCGCGCTGGATATATATGCGTATATACATGTGCCCCTGTTTTTTTTGTCAGCAGACGCACCCTTAGTACAACATCACTAAGGTGTGTGTGTGTGAGTGTG
Organism: Ecitophya simulans; assembly: GCA_027574965.2. NCBI lineage: Eukaryota > Metazoa > Arthropoda > Insecta > Coleoptera > Staphylinidae > Ecitophya > Ecitophya simulans. The sequence goes on from JAODGE020028155.1 coordinate 1,618, forward strand.
TGTGTGTGTTCCCATGTGCGCTAAATGCTTCAAATAAGAAGCAGTTAGAGACAGGATAACCCACAACTTTATCACCCAGGCGTCTTTGTTTTTTCTCCCTTTTATACTTTTGCTTTCTTTATTTCCACATCATACACATACGCGTGGCGCGTACGCAATGGTAAAACACACACACACACACATATATATATATATATATATATATAGGTCAGTAGCTTGCAGGTGGTACACTACCAAGGAGGTGCCTGAATTGCAGCCTGACGTAACATGTACGCTGGTGTTGGTTCTTTTGATGGTTTTTCCTCTTAGTGACCCAGCACGTATATATCAGAGGTGCGGCATTTGGTTTCTGCGGAATATAATCAATTCAGCGCGCTAATAGAAGAAAGAAGAGTAAACAACAACAACAAATTACACCGAAAAGAGAAGAAAAACACATAATAATAAGGAAAATGCGATACAGTGACAAGCAATTGCAGTGACGTTGTGTGTGTGTTTTCTTTATTCAGTTTCTCTCTTTCTCTTTTTCTCCTTCTTCTTGTGCTCTGTTTCCTCTGCTGATACGTGGCTCCCCCCTTTTTCTGGTTTTCTTTTTTTGTACTCTGAATGCGTGATTACTCTTATTTTTCCCTTACTGTTCGTTTGTGTTTTGTGCGATAGAGAGTGCTGGCACTATTCCCATTGTATTGATTTCGTTTCTTTCCAGTCGTTTTGTCACTATACACTCACTTAAAAATTAAAATTAAGCGAAATACTTTGAAAAAAAGAGAATTCCATCTTCATTGCCTGTACCCATTCCCACAGTTCTTTTTTCTCCCCCCGCTACTGCAAAGATATGATAGGAGTTCCATAGTTTACGCGCGTATACATACATATACAAATCCCACTACAGTAAATATCTATCTTTTCTTTTTTTTTTTACCTTGTCTTGTTCACTGTTATTGTCATCAAAGTTGATCGTTATACTATCAACTACTTTTCAGAAAAGTGATCAGAAAAACAAAAACAAAAAAGCAAAACACAACGCCAAAATGAAAATTAAACATGAGCGTTGTTTTTGTCCCCCTTTTTCCTCTCTCCATTTATGAGTGCTTCATGCGTTTTTGTTTTTTGTTACATTCATGTGTGTGCGTGTGTGATTATGTCTTCTGTGGATGATTCGCTTCATTTTCCATCTTGTATCCCCTCTCCTATAAGTTGTTTTTTCCCTTATTTCCAGTTCTGAGGAGTTGGGAGTATATATATATATATATATTTGTGTGTTTTCTTCTGTTCTTTGCAGTCATCTTAGCGTCTTCTTTTACTTTATATGTCTATCTGTACGTGCGTATCGAGGCGGGGGGGGGGGGACAGTGAAGAGAGGCATGTGACGGTGCTTCGTGCAAACGTCTTTTTTTTCCGTTTCTCTCTTCTCGGGCTCTCAAGCACCAGGAGACCATATCAAAGAAACAACACATCACCATCTGTGGCAGTGAGGGTTTGTAGTTTGCACTGGTAGCGTTCTTTGTAGTCTTCCGCACCGCCAATCTCTCCTCCTCCTCATCTTCCTGAAGTAACGCGAGGATGACCTTAGCGCCGTGTGTCGTCATTGGGGCAATATCGCGTGACGCGAATGAGAGAGAAAAAAAACACTTGTGCGCGTATAGTGTCAGTCATACATAGGTCCACCGCGAGCCCCAAAACTGTGAGAGACTACACACGCACGCACAAAAAATAACTACGACTCAAAAGGGTGGAAAAAAAGGTCAACATCAGTAATAGTTTTATCAATACGCTCTCTCTCTCTATATATAATAGGAGCCAGAGATCAGTAAAAGACAAAGAGAGAAGCACGGAAAACATGCAACTCGCTCAAAAGCTTACGTAAACACTAATAGATTATACAGCGTTTTTTTTGCGCACAGATGCGCACATTTGTGACAATAGGAATCAACGCAATGCGAGTACGCCGAGGGGAGCGCTTGTTTTACCTTTTAAATACATCAGAAAAATAAGAAAAGAAAAGGAACGCGTGCGTTTGTAGGTGATGAATGTGATGGAGGGTAGGGTGTGCGTTTTTGGATTAACAACAAAAACGTACTGTTTTTCTCATTAAATTCCTTTACACCTCATCTTGTCATGCTACTCGACATCAGCACCACTCCTCCTCCCATTTACCTTTCGTTTCATCAATCCGTTGTGTACTATTGTTACCTTGCGCTATTACTCTCTCTGTTTTAGTTTTCAAACTTTGTATCATCATCGTCATCACTTGTACTACACACCTGTTCTTGGTACACATGGTGGCTAACACCTTTTTCACTATCCGCAGCTGTACCAAAGAAACCTGCTTCCACTTCCCTTCTTTTGTTCCTACTCACGTACCCATCCACATACTTACCCATCGCCTCTCACCCCCACCCTTTTTAGAGGAGGGGGGAGGGGGGAGGCATAGGACGGTTCGTGTGTGCATGTGTGTGTGTGTGTCCCACTCTTGCTTTGCTTACATTATTTTCTATTCTATTTTTTAAAAAATATTTTCAGCTCTTTATGTTCGACTGTGCTTCTTTCCTTTCTGTTAGTTAACTGTGTGTTTGTATATCGTTTTTTTTAGTCTGTGTGTGTTTTTCTCTTTCCTTTCTTCTTGGATATTGTTTTTCTCCTACTAACCATTCGCACCAATACGCGTCCCTCTTCTCTCCTCCCCTCTGTCCCCCGCCCTCTTTTGTTCTTCTTCGGGCCCTTCCGTTCTCCCTGAATTATACCAATTTGTGAAGTCCCGTGCTACTTGAGCAGGGGGGGGGGCGGGCAGCTCGCGGGGTGTAGATGGCAGATGGGATGATGCCGAACGTTGTCTTGGATAATAAGTAGTACACAGTGGATAGGTAGCCTGCACAGTACCTCCACACATGCATGAAAGCGAGAGAGGCGGTGGGAAAGCACAAAAGAGAGGTTTGGATAGGAGTGGGCACCGCTCCCACCTGTGTCAAGACACATTAACATTCACGCAGACACACACACACACACACACATACACATACACACGCGCAGACAGCGGGCGGCATGAGGGCATGCACAGAAGTATGTGCGTCTTCTTTTTCTCTTTTTGTGTGTTTTGCATGCCGTTACCAACTGGTGACCAGCAATGCAAATGAAAATGAAATACCATAAACAAGGCACTAAAAGGAAGAGCTTAACCGGTGTGTGTGTGTGCTTTATCTCTTTTTTTTATATACATCTGCCGTTCCTTCTCTTTGTCGTTTTCTGCCATCATCCATACACGCCAGCACATGCACTCGTGCTAAGAATGTGTGCCTTTTTCAATTAAATGCCCTCTTCACATCGTAGGAGCACATTAGCCGACCTCCCATTATCCTCCGCACTCTCGACTTGGGAGTGGGGGAGGGGGGGGGGGAAGGGGGAATGTGGACCACACACTCCGACTCCACCAACGCTCTGGACTGCCAAGGAATGTGCACTCTGCTGGGTGACGTCATCGCGTTCCTACTCCTCTTCCTCTCATTTGACCGCACTATTTGACTGTTCTTTTTTAAAAATATTTTCGCTTTGGGGAACTGCAGTGGGCCTCCAGAAGGACCTCATAATCCATTGATCTCTCCCTTTCTCACTAACATTTAGCAGAGACATAAAACAGGCAGAGTAAGGCACCCACAAGGTTGATAGGCGAGGAGTACAGACAGACACACACACCCACACACGCACGCAACCATACACACAGGATGGGCTGCGCGGAGTCCAAGGTGAAGAATGCTATGGGCTGCACGGAGTCCAAGACGAAGAGTGCCTGTGGATCGGAGTCAGTGGGGAGCGGCCGCATTTCTGTTCGCTCCAGCAGGGCTGATGCCATGAATGTGCCTTTGTCCATACAGGCGGAGATGGAGAGCTGCGAGGTGGTGCCGCTATCACCACTCGTTCAGCCCAGCGTCACTGCGTTTGGGCATGGACCTCCAGCGGGGATGGAGTGCACGACGACGTATGTCTCGCTCACCAGTGTCGAGGAGTTCGACGCACCGTCGTCGCGGGAGGAGGAGAAGGCACCCGCCGACGATGACACAGCTCCCCGCGCGGATGATGGCGCGGCTTATACGACAGGGCGCTACTCGCAATCTCTCTCCTATCCCACCGAGACTGTTGCTGTCCGACCCCCCCTGGTGGAGGCCAGCCGTGCGGTGCAGTCGGCCAAGGCCCCAATCACTGTCGTGGACACCAGCTGTAGTGACATCTTGATCATAAAGCAGCGGCCAGGCTCTGATCCGGTCATCATTAAGCACCACCCCACGCCTGTGCAGCTGCCGTGCAGCCCTGGCAGTGCCGCGGAGCCCGTGCTCAGAGAGAGCAGGGAGGTAGTGACGCACGGCTGTACGGCTGAGCGCCGGGGCCCCTCTTCTCCTCCCGGATTGCCACATCAGCAGTTTGCCTCACTGCGCTATCCCCAGGAGTCCCACACGGTGACCTACGCTGAGACGGCGAACAGCGATCTCTCTTACACTGCGCGTTCCAGCACGTGGCCGGTGCGCGACGACTCGGCGCGGCAGCTACTTGCGGCGCCAACGGGGTACGAATCGTCGCTCTACGCGAAGGAGCCCACCACGGCGTATCATGAGCCCATCTCCCCCCGCAGCTCACTCATTAATTCTGCTTCGGCACCAATGGCGGTCGTCTACCCCGATCACCCTGAGGAGCGCGAGCCCTTCTACAATGAGCCAGTGTACGAGCCAGTGTGCAATGAGCCCATATCTCCACCAAGCGCACTGCTGGAGCAGGAGAAGCAGCGGCAACAGAATCGACCGGCTATGTATGTCCGGCGCACATACACTGATCCTACCTGCGAAGATGCGTCTGCTTCTCAGCGCAGCTTGCCGCTTCCAGCTCACGCTTCACCTGAGCGCGTGATGCACACGCGACCCTCTGGCGACCAGCCCGAGTACGCCTCTCAGCGCAGTACTTCTCTGCAGAAAGCGGTCCCCGCGCTTGCCGTGAGCACTCTGGCGACTCCCATCGCGCGGGCCACCATCTCGGAAACATCCACCGTTTCTCGCTCCACGATCACCCTGGTCGAGCCCCTGGCGGAGTATTCGTTGATCTCGGGTGACACGGACACCTCTACGCCAGCACGCGCGGAGGTGCTTCAGGTGGTTCCTCGCATCGCGAGGGCCCGCGCGCAGGACGCATTGGTTAAGGAGACGTCGTACATGACGCCGTCCACGTTGGCGCTGTCCTCCGACGCTTTAGAAGAGGGAGAGGATAGTGCCCTAGACTTCAGCGAGCCTGCGACGCAGGCGGCAGCGCGAGGCGGCGGCGGACAGCTCGTGAGGCGTGTGGACCCGCAGTGGGTGGTGGTGAACCAAATCCCGCATGGCAGCCGCTGGAATGTGGGGAGACAAGTTGGGATGACTGTGCATCTCCACAATACGACAGCTATGTGAGAGTCTGGGATTGTGAGAGTGTGCGCGTGCGCATGTGCGTGGTGATCCGCACCACCACACACACGACTGCTGTTCTTCATGTGCATATATATATATATATATATATATATATATGTCAACGCTGAGTGAAAAAGGATAATGGACTACAGCGTGTTTATGCACACGCTGATATGAAAGTCAGTAATGCATCTGTCCATCTCGGACTCGAGAGGTCAAAAGATGTTTATACTAACAAGGAGAGGGTGCTCATGTCACGAAGTGAATCCACCAAAGAAGAAGAGTAAATAATCATCATGTACATACATTACTGCAAAGAAACAACCACCACAACAGCAACAGCTGTGCCTGCGGGAGAGTGCTTTGGGTGTGAGTGAGGGGAGTGGGAACACCATGGGGGGGGGTCGTGGTGGTCGCCCCCATCGTGTACACGCACCTTCACTCCTTCCCTCTTCCTCTTCCTAAGCTTTACTCTCGGCTAGATGCATGGGCATGTGTATGTGTTTGTGGCATGAGCCACGTACATATATATACATATATATATATTTCCACTTACAGTGTGTTTTGCTCGCACTACGTGGTTTCCGATATTATGCAGATGTATTTCTTATTTGTCGTTGCATACGTACTTTTTTCTCTTTTCCAAATTAGTTTGAAGGCCTGAAGCAGTAATGTACGCAATACTACTTTAATATATATATATATACATAAGGAGGAATGATGAATTGATCATCGACAGTTATCTTTTATTCTGCGTATGTACTTTCTATCTGGGCGAATTCGTGTGTGTGTGGGGTGGTGGTGGTGGTGGTGGCGCAACAGTGTGTGTGTGCCTGCGTGATCCCACACGCACATTCGCTATGTGGAGATGTTCATCTACTTCTCCTCCTCTTCTCCTTCTCTTCCACTCCTAAGTAAGGTGGCTGGCTGAGGGGTGTGTGTGTGTGTGGCTCCTGAGGAGTTACAAGTATTCTACTCTCTTCTTGTTTTTGCTTTTGTTTTCACCGCCTTTACAGAGCAGGTCTCCTTCGCTAGTACGCTACACGTATACTTCTTATGACAGCGACTTACCAACGCGCTTTTTTATTTTTTTAAAATTCCCTTTTTCTTTTCTACTTATCTGATACTGAGATGATGCAAGCACACAAATACGAACGAAACACGTACACACACACACCCGAGCTCTGAGTGTGTCACAGCTGGTTGTTCCATGGGCCTAACACGTGTGTTACCCACTTCTTCTCCCCCCACATCTCCAAGGAACAGAGTATGCTATATGTAAAAATAAAATAATACTCAGTGACACATCTCTCCGTTGTTCTGCATTTTGATTTCTGCCTTGCACTGCTATTGTTTTCTCTCCCCTTTTTTCTATCTATCTTGCCTCTGTTCCTGATACCACCATCACCACCACAACGAAAAATAAGAAACACGCAGCTGCCGCCAAATTCATCAACATCAAGGGGGAAAAACCAAAACCAACAGCAACCCACAAGCGAGAGCTTCAGAGGAGTAGAGGGGGGCTTCTGTGCATTACCCTTTCTATTTCATTATTTTATTTTGCCAAGCAGTTTGAATTGAACATCGAATCAGCAGAAAAGCAAAGGAAACATGTTAAAACAATATATAAAAGAAGACAGAGAGAAGTCACTAACTCAAAAAAAAAAATTAAAGAGGGTAGAGAGCTGGCAGAGAGGGAGTGTGGAGGAATATAAGAGTGCACGCACATATATATATATATTCCGAGGAGCCTCCCCTCACTCTCCGCCTGTACTCTCTGCCTCTCAGCGTCACCACACCTTCGCAATTTGGACGTCTGTACGCTTCATTTTTGATCTTTGTAAAGGTCAAACGAGCGTTTCGTGTTTCGTGCACGATCACAACATTTGACAGACTGTGCGCACAAGCTTAGCTTCTCTTCTTGCCCCCCCTCTTCACCACCTTCCTTGTCTCCTCTCTCACACACACGCGCACTATATTTTCCAGTGTGGTGTTCGTGCTATACATTTCATATATTGTAGATCATTTTTTCTTTTTTTGTAAGAACTATATAAAGGACAGTAACAAGTGTGTAAGTTCGTGAAAGGGTTCTTTTTTCTCTTTTTTTGCGAGTCTATCACTAGCCTCTTTTTTTCCACAACATTGCTATTATCATCATTGTCATTTATTTATTATTATTATTATTATTCAGTTCCATTACTTTTTCAGCGCCACTCACTCTTTCCTGAGAGAGGGATCGAAGTGTGGGACTGGGAAGGATATCAGTAGACGCCATCATCTCGTGTGTGCAACTTTCTCTTGTTGTTGTCGTCTCGGCGAATCAGAAACAGTACCTCAAGTACACTCACTCGTAGCATCTCCCACCCCTCTCCTCCCCCGGAGAGGCGCGAACAACAAGGAACACTGAAGATACGTCACTCGCGATCTCTCTCTATCGTACACAGACACACACACACACATACATAAACAAACACACGATAAATACAACGAGAATAAGCAACAGAGAGGCGTTGTTTCTCACAGTGTGTGCGTGTGCGAGGTAAACAGGAGAACACAACAACAAAGGCAAAGTAATAATAACAAAAAAAAGCATCCACAACCAAAAAATCCAACCGAGAGAGTAGAGAAGACACATAAACAAACACTTCCTTAGCGATGGGTGGGTGCTGCTCGAAATGCGAGACGAAGCCGTCTCCGGGAGCGCCGCCTTCCAAGGGTAACAGTTCCGCGACAGAGATGAATGATCAGGCTGATGACGAAAATCTCCACACCGCCGTGGCCAGTCGAGAAGTCAGCGGCATAGCGGAAAGCAAGGCTTCCCGTGCTGGGGAGCTGCCATCCGGACAGCTCCACTCCCTGGAGTCCACCATCGCACCCGTCAACACGGCAGCGGCGATCGGCGAGCGCAGCCCGCGCTCTCGTACTGACCTTTTCCCACCAGGCGAGAGCGAGGCACTTGGTGTGCGCGCTGGGGAGGCCAAGTATGCAGGGGTGGGCATCAGCCCTTCTGAGGAGACAGCGGAGCTGTACACCGCGTGCTCCTCGCCTGCGACGCCGGGGCGGGAGGCACTGCAGCTGGCCGCCCATGCGCGTGGCCTGACCCTTCCCACCGTCCCCCTGGTGGACGAAGGCACCTCGCTAAATATCACCACCTCCGAAGTCTTCTTCACCCCAGTGGAGGACGACACCCTCTCCATGGCAAGCGGCGTGTGGAGCAACGTGCCGCACGGATACGATTACTACAACAGCACTGCCCCCACTCGCAGCACCCCAGCCGGTGCCTCCACCCCCACCCCCTTCAAGCGCATGGCCAGCGGCAGCATGACGGTGACATCTGTGCGGGACAACAAGGTGATGTTACTTCGAGGAAGCGGCAACGGGTCATTCCATACAACCCTCTCCACGCGCAGTCTGGAGAGCGACGCACCGATCCCGGAGGAGATGTTTCACAGCTGCCGCAGCTCTGCCTCCACAGTAGTTCTGTCATCCGGCCCCGCCGCCGCGAGGACGGCGCGCAGTGCCGATGCCCCGACGCCCTTCATGCCTCCACCACTGCCTCTGGCCCCGCTCCCGAGGGCCGGCGCCACCCCACTCGGCTCCGCCAGGAGCAACCACCAACACGCTGGCTTCCCCGCGCGCCGCAGTCCGGGCGCGATGGCGACGACCCCTCTCAGGCCGGCCTCTGGCGGCAATCAGAGCACCTTCGACGATGACGCAACGTCGATGGCGGCGGCGTTCTACAGCTGCAGGAGCGCCGACACTACCTCCGTGGCTTCCAGTGCGTTCGGCGGCGGTGAGGTGGCCATGAAGCGGGTGCCTGGGCCCGGCACCGCCGCCCCCACCGCAGCTGCCGCTCGTACAGCAGCAGATAACCCCCTGATGGACGCACCCCAAAACCGCGTGACGACTGGGCTGCGTCCAATGGTGACCACGCGCCAGACCACCGCCTCCTCCTTCGCACCGTCCGGGGTCAGCGCGAGTTCGTCCATGTTCCACTCCATCGCTGAGGCCCCTGAGGACGATTTTGGCTATACGGCACCCAACGATTCGTCTGTCGGCATTACAGTGTCCGAGGAGCCCGTGAAGGATTCACTGGGGTCCTCGGGATTCAAGAGAGAGGATCGCAGCCGCGAGCCCTTCACTGAGCTCGTCCCACCCCTGCAGGACGCCCCACCGTCCGCCGTGTCCACCTTCACACTGGAGGATTCCAATACGGACTGCTCTTTCAAGACGGCCGCCTCCGCCGCGACGAAGTCGATGGCCACTGGTGCGCGGCAGCCGCAGAGGCAGTCCAGCGCGACCAGCGCTGCCAGTAGGGACGGCAGCCACTCCGCGATGAGGTCGGCGGACACCGTCTCCTCCGCGGCACAACTGTCGCCGAGGAACCCGGCGGGGTCTTCGGCGTACCCGCAGCGCACCGCCGTGCATGCGATGGTGGAGGGGCGTGCGGGTGGGTCTCGATCACGTGCGAGGCGTGCCTCTTCTGCGTCATCGAGGGCCTCCCGTTCCTCCGCACGTGCCCCAATCCAGAGCCGCGGAACGAGTGTCGCCTCTGCAAGCACTGCGTCAACGGCACGACGCCAGGTACGTTCATCGGTGACGGCCTCCTCGAAGCCGGAGAGGGGACAACCGGAACTGGACCACATCATCTCAGCCACTGAACCATCCCGCAGTGAGGCGAACGTCTATCCGGTGGAGCCAATCGCCGAGCCCGCGCCGCGTGAGCCTACGACGGTAGAGGACATGTTCACGAGCGCAGATGGGTCGCAACATAACAGTAACGCAAACGACGAGGAGGAGAGGGCATCCACCGAGCTCCTCTACGAAAACCTGACCACCAGCAGCTCGGAGGAGGAGATGGAGATTGTCCACGCGGAGTTCTAACCCACACGGTCTTCTTCATAATACTCTTCTTGTACTACATTCCTGTCCCGCCCATATGGTCCGCCCACCTTTCCTGTGCACACACACACATATATATATATATATATATACAAACCATCTCACACTCTATATCTGCAAACTTTTGCAACCGTTTCTAAAGCAGTAGCACCATGGCCATGCATCTTACCTTTTTTCTCGTTTGTCTATTCGCATGTGCTGTATGGTGGCACTGCAATGTATGTGTGCAGCTTTGTTTTGCAAGTGTATGCACACTGATGGAGAGGTGTGTGGGAGGGGAGGGGGAAGGAGGGGGAGGGATTGTATGAATTTTTGCTCTTCTCACATACACCATCAGTTCATATCCTACATTTTCAGACACGTGGAGCCCAGATTGAGGGAATCTAAAAAGCTGTATGTATGTAAGTATGTCTGTCTGTCTGTCTGTGTCTGTGTGTAATCTCTGAAATACGACGAAAAGAGAACGCAACACAAATGAAAAATAAAGCCAATTAAGAGCTCAGTCGACGGGTCTACGCTATACACAAGCATCAGATTATATACTCCAATGTCCTGAACACTGAATTGAAGGCTAGCCCCGCAGTTCCCCCCTGTCACCCCATCCCCCCCAGTTTGACATTACCTCCCTTCAAGAGTGGAGTGTGGAAGTAGAAAAAGGTGTCGGCAGCCAAGGTACGCTGACAGGAAGGTATATATATATATATATATATATATATATAAAGAACGAGGCGAGCAGGAGTTAATGGAGGAGAAATACTAATATATAAAAATCATGATACACATAGTTATTCAGAAGGGCAACACTAATTACATATACATATATATATAGTTAATGATGAAATAGAGTGATATGAACTACAGCTGCGTCAAGCTGTGCGCAGCATGGGAGTAAAGATGAGGCTAGTAGAGTGATTACACGCGCACATATCTTTATACATATATAAAGATGTGCATTGGTATTGTATTTATTATTAATACTATTATTGCTTTTCATGAATCGGTTGATAGGCTTGTGCTTCTTTTTTTTCTCTTTCTCTTCCCTCTCTATCTCTCTATCTCAATTACCATTACACACAAACACACACACATTGCATACCTGTAAATCTGTCCTGTCCTCTCTCTTTCCCTCTCGCTGGTTTCAGAAACCGCGAGTGAATGCAACGGAGAGGAAAGACACAACTGACAACTCGCATTACCTTTTCTTTTTTTGTTTAAATGTCTGATTTGCATTGCCGAGTTACACGCGGCATGTGTGTGTGTGAGCGTGTGGTGTGTGTCAGCAGTATAGACACAATGAGGAGCACTGATGTGAAGGCGGTGCATTGACGATCATGTGTGCATACATGAACACTGAGGCTCAAATAGAAGTAGAAAGAGTAAAAAAAGAATCCACCGAACCTTCCGAACTGCGTGTTGAATGCAGGATAATGTGTTGAATAAATTGACCACTCGTTTTGGGCTTCGTTCCCCCTCCTTCCCCTCCCCCTGTATCTTGAATGAAAGAAGCCACACATTATTATTATTATTATCATGCTTTGCACGAGTGCAACTGAGCCTCCATCCTATATGTATATATATATAAAGCACTGGGACAGAGAAACAAGAGTTCATACGGATGAGATGTCGTTTTTGCAGACATGCTACGCTCACATACTTCTTCGTTTTCTTTTGTGTGTGTGTGTGTGTTTTTCCCCACATGTGTGGAACGTCGCTCTCCATTGTGGCTACAAAAAGCGCATTGCACACATTCACATATATATATATATATATATATAGTACAATCGATAGGCGCCGGCCCTCTTTTTCTTGTTGACATTAGCCAATTCGGTAGGGACGCGTTGGAAGCGTATAACTTCATCATCTTCACACACACACACACACATACACACGCTGAGAAGTAAATGGGCAACGTCCGCTCAAAGGAGTCTGAGGTACCACTCAACTTACAAGAGGGCCATCTTCCAGACGCGTCCATTAGCAGTGACATCAGCACCCCAGAGGAGAACGCACGAAAGCGAAAACAGTATGCGCATGTCAAGTCCGCTGCCGCAAGCAATCACAAGGAGGGACACAATGTGATTGAGGATGTGTACAATGAGGACTTTGACACTGTAGATCACGCCCAGGCGATGCGCTTTCCCACTCATGTGGCTCGTCTCATCAACGATGCCGTTCGCAATGAGGCGGAGCGGCGGTGCATGGAAACAGAGAAGACGATGGCGCGGTGCCTGCAGGATAAGATGTGGACATCGTGGAAGTGCCAGAAGGAGAGGGACAGCTATTACCAATGCGTCCAGGAGGAGGAGGCCCGCAACCAGCACCCAGACCCGAATGATGACACCTTCGTGGATCTCCTCACCGCTTATCGTTGGAAGTACAACTTAGGTGTTTTTCACGGTGAGATCATTGGCCGCAATAATATTATGCGCTCCATCTGGAAGGACCACTTCCCTGAGCGGGAGTTGCCACAGTCGTGGGTAAAGGATGAGTAGAGCGACGCATGAAGGATGAGA
>JAODGE020028185.1:0-45169 GCA_027574965.2 Ecitophya simulans
AACAGCCCTCCATCGATCCGCTTCTTTTACGCCATTGTCAAGCCGGTGATCGACTCTCGCATGGAGAAGAAGATTGCTTTTCTCACTCCCGAGCAGTCCATCGATGCACTCGATCGCGTGATTGGCCTCGACCGCGTCCCCAGTTTCCTTGGCGGGAAGTGCCGCTGCGCCAATGGGTGCATTCAGGACTACGTCCCCGGTGCCGTGCCGGTCCTCACCAGCGACAGCACAGATGTGATAACAGAGTATATCAAGATTGGAGTGCATGACAAGTTTAAGCGTACCTTCCAGGTGGCCGCTGGCGAGTCCGTCACCTGGGATTTCGCCTCATCCAAGGGCGTTGATGTTCGCTTCTCTGTGCACTTTTATCGCGCCACCACTGGACTTTCCATGAAGCCCGACGGCAGCAAGCTGCAGTTCGACATGGGCTCTTCCGAGAAGGAGAAGCTCAAGAAGGACTCTTTGGTCAAGTCTGCTAAGTTGACTGATGGCTCTGACCATTACGATGCAAAGGAGAACGGGTTCCTCCAGCTGGTGTGGGATAACAGCAAGTCGTGGATCCAGGACAAGCCCATCCAAATGCGTGTATACAAGGGGTCCACCATGCCCGCTGCCGGGGACTTGAGGAGTGGCGATGACGCGTAACAAGCGTCATATAACCTCCAACACCGACCGTGGAGTGGGGTGAGGAGTGCACGCGAGGCTACGTACTCTGTACATGCATCGCAAAGCGCCACCTTTGTCCTATTCGCATTGTGTGAGGGTCTTCACACGTCTGCACACACTCCATCTCCGAAGAGTGTGCACATACATCAACGCTGTGTGAAGGGGTGCGTTTGTGGGTGTGAGTAATGATTACCTTTGTGCTTTTGTTTTTCTGTGTATGCTTGTCATGCTTCAGTTATTGGATTCCATCTTCTATTTCATTTCGTGGAAGCTTCTTCATAAATTTTTTGCTTTATTTTCAATAGCGTGAGAGTGACGCTATGCAGATTCACTGCAAGTGAACTGCTAGTACCAGTCTCGGGGTACTTCATGCTGGAGAAAACTGCCTGTATCACCCTGAAACGTGTGAGTATCTTCCTGCACTGTTGTGGTATATCGACTTTGCTTGTCATCTTTGGATTCACCCTAGTACCTCCTGGATTTGTGATTTTCTCACAGAATATCTTCTACCTGAATTTACATTGTCGCCGAAGACGCGAACAATGTTTATTTTTTTTTTCAGAGGAAGCATATTGATTTTTGATTTCACGGAATGTGAGAGTTTCCTTCTGTTGGTTGGGATAATGGCATGTTCATCGGCCGCATGATCTCGGCCCAACGCTTTCCTTGCCGCAACCTATATGTATTTGACAAGAGTCATTGTGTGCATGCTGTCCTTATGGTCTTCTTTTTCGTAAATGCACTCTGTATGGAATTCGCACTGGTATCCATGTCTGAGCGTGATATCCGAAGAAAAAAAAGAAACTTGGTAGATTGCTGCGCAGCATAAAGTGAATAAAGGTATAGGAAGGACCACGTACAGCAGAGTAGAGATTCAGGAGCTATCTGTGTGCATTCCTCAGCACAGAATGTGAACACCCGCCGAGAAGGAAAAATAAATATTATGTACGGCTGTTATGGTTGTTCTTTGTTGATTTTTTATTTAGCATTTCACCACTAGCCACGGTATAGCGTATTACACACAGATGCCGTGTAGTAGCGATTATACCAATTCTCTCTCAAAAAAAGGAAAAATATATATGTCCCGAATGTGCATACTAACATTAGTGGTAATCATAGCTTTTTTTTTATTAATATCTGTGCACTTGTTACTGTTTTATATATTTAGTTCAGTTTCTTTGTTGTGGTGGTGTGTGTTCCTATGTGCTTCCGTCATACAGACTCAATCTGGGAATTCACGACTCCGCAAGGGACAGCTATCAATTGTGCGTGCCGATAGTCTCGCGTCGCCACTTGCCAGCACTTCCGCGCTCAACTTTCCAGTGAGCTTGCAAGAGGGTAGCATTCTTTTTTTCGTTATATTGATGATCGAGATTAATTGTGAATAGGACTCGCTGTCTGAAATGCAACACGTTGACTAGCGAGGTGTAACTGTGAATGCTGCATAAAAGTACATGGGCACGACATAGTTAGCGACGTCTTCTGCTAGCCGCAGCTGAACGAAAGATACCCCCCCCTCCTCGCACAGAGACTTTTATTGACTTCTTTTCGGATCCGAAAGGATACTTTTCATCCTGTGCGCGAAAGCCGTCCGACTTGGCGGCAACTTCTGATTTACCACTAAGCCTGCGTTTTACTCTTCCGCTCTCCCCCCTTCCTCTTTTCCGGCGCACCGGCATTCAGCTAACTGAAGCAGTACACACCCTTGCCAAACTAGTTTCAATTGACATATTTATAGATAAACCTCTCATACTTATACATTTGTTTAGCAATAATGGCGCCAAAAGTAAAACTGTATCCTCGATACCCGGAGTTAACAGCTGAGCATGAGCGCAAGATAGATGAGCTGATAACGATTATCAAGAAGGAGTACAACCCGATGCCGAACAGACTGGCGAGGTTGATTGAGCACAGTCGCTCCGACGCTGCCACGCTGCAGAACAATTGGCGGCTGGTGGCGTATGCCTACTTGGTGTCGCGCGACTGGAATGTCAGTGAGGCCTTCAAGATGGTGAAGACCTCCATGGTCAACCGGGCGGCGTTGCATCTCGATGAGTCGAACCCGTTCCCTAGCGCATTTGCATTTCGCGGCTGGGACGAGGGGGACGTGCAGCGGCAGTTCTCCCTGGCCCCACCTCGGCCTAAAGGGAGGGTGGACACCGTGTCTGCGGGCGTGATACCCTACTTGAGTGTGGGTATGCATTACTGGGACAAGGAGGGGCTTCCCGTGCTTTATCTGATGATCGGTCGGATCGACGAGGAAGGACTCATCAACAAACTTGATGAAATGGCAAATATTGGACAGAAGAGGGGAGACGTAATGTGGGAACTCCTTTCCCATGCCATGTGCGCAGGTGAGTTTATCACGCTATATCAACAGCACTCATGCAAGCATGGAGCCCTCAAAGAGGAGGGCATCGGAATGGATGACGGCCTGATTCACTCCATTACCGTGATTGTGGATGCCACTGGCCTGAGCTACAAGATGCTATGGAAACCTGCAACAGATTTGTTTCAAGAATGCCTCTCACGTCTCTTTTCCACCTTCCCTGACTGTATTAACCGAATTATGGTCGTCAATTGCCCCACAATGGTGCGCTTCGCCTACTCCGTTGTGAAGGGAGTTCTCACGGACTCGGTGCAAAAGAAAGTGAGCTTTTACTCACCATCTGAGACGGCTGAGGCGTTGCAAGTTGTAATTGATGTGAAGCATATCCCCAAGTTTCTCGGCGGGGAATGCGAGTGCGCTGGTAACTGTGTTGCCGGTTTTGATCCACACTGCAAGGAGTCCACCCGCGGCGACGGAGACCTGGACGGCAATTCGGATGTGAAGACGGAGAACATCTCCATCATGCCGTGGTCGTCGTACCACAGGAACTTTGAGATGACGCAGGGCGAGCAAGTGGTGTGGGAGTTTGTCACCGCAAAGGGTAGGGACGTTACTTTCTCCATCTACTTCACCCCGGCCGAGGCAAAGGTCGACAAGAGCAGTGCTATACTGAAGGAGTACCTTGTTTCAAAGGACCACCCGACCGAGGGTGCCGACTCCTACACCGCAACAAAGAATGGCACCCTCGTTCTAGTCTGGGGGAACAAGCACTCGTGGTTCACCTCGAGAAGTATCCAGATGAAAGTGTTTAAGCAGGGAGGGCGTAACGAGTCCAGCATCTCCTAGAAAAAAGAAATGTCAGAGAAAGACACGCGCGCACATACACACAAATAAAACAGAAAACAAAATCCGTAGGCTCCAATTGTATTTCATCATATTTCTTTTTCTGTTGTTCCTACAGTTGTCAATTAAAAGTGTTGCTATTACTACCGTTATTTATATTGTAGAGCGTAGTATGCATGTATATATATATACTTCTTATTGTTGTTGTTGTTGTGTGTATGTGTTGTCCGCTGATAGTTAGTTGCTTCCTTTTCTTTTTTTCTTGTGCAAGCGATATGTATGCACAAAACAAAGGGGAGGACAAGAGGACAAAAAGGTAGGCACGTTCTATCATTATCGTTGTTCCTTTACCCCTTTGCGCTTATATGCAGGGCAGCCAACTTGGAGGAAAGCTGGAGACTCTGAGAGGGGCCCTGTGATGGTGTCATAGGTCACTGCAGCAATTTATCTGCGTCCTTGCTTACACACGTCTTCTTTGTGTGTTCTATTGCGCAGTACTTATTCTAATGCGTACTGTGTCAATTGACTCAGCTGTGCTACGTGCACGAGTATCTACCTTCAAAATGTGTACCAGTATCAACTTACACGTTTCTTGTTTCAAAGTCTGAATGAATAAGGAGATTGGGGGGAGGGAGGGGGATGTATGACCCACCTGCGGACTGACTACACTTACCAGTGCGCAGTATTGGTTTTAATTATGTTTGTGTGCTCACGTGTGTGGCCTCCAATGTGATCAAAACATACGGATAGAGTACACAAAAAGCAATATTGCGAGACTAGATCCGTTTCTTTCTCTCTCTCTCTTACTAAAAAAAACACACATACAAATTCTGTGTCTCAACTTGGACTTAGCTCTAGGCAGCAGCAATCAAGTCAACATAGCACTGCACCGACACATGTTGATAAAGAAACCACGTTGACATCCAGTAAATCTCAGTGCTACCCTCGGATCGATAGCAATTTTTAAGGTGCTGAGTTGCCCTAACATTGATTCCACGGGATTATTGGTCTATCAAGGAGTACTATTTTGCACGCAATGGTTCGTCCAGAGGACATTCCCGAAGCGACCCCTGAGATGGATACGCTCGACAGTGCAAAGAACAAGATGTTTGATCAGTTCCTCGATCAACTCAGAGAGCAATTTAACGGCACGCTCCCCTTTATATTCAAACGTGAAGAGGGCGATACGGGAGAACGCATGCTGACCTACAAGTTTCTTAAAGCCCGCAAGTGGAAGGTAAAGAACGCGCTCACCATGGTCACTGCCACTGTCTGATTTCGCGAAGAGAACAAGCTGGATGAGTGGAAGCTCTTCCCATGTGCGTTCCAGCTCCTTGGGTATGATGAGGAGGATATAGTGCGCGTCATTAAGGACATCCCTGGTGGCGGGGACAAAGATGGGCGAGTGGAGAGTGAGTTGTGGGACGGCTGCTACCGTGCGCTCCAGGCCTCATACGTGAATGTGTACCACTACTGGGATGAGGGCCACCCTGTTCTTTACGACTGCCGTAGCAAGGCGAATGTGAAGGAAATCCTCAAGTACCTGGGGTAAGTGGTGCCGGTTGGGAAAGACTTCAAGGATGTCATTGTACCCTACCACACGTACATGAACGAGGTGTAGTACTACCTGATTCGCTACGCCCACGCGCGCGCGCAAGCGGAAGGGAGGGAGAGACCCATCATGGGCATCACCGTGGTGATGGATGCCGAGGGCATGCAGTTTGGGATGGTGCAGCGGCGCTTCGTCAGCGTAGTGCGGCACATCTTTGACGTTGACCAGAGTTACTACCCGGAGGTCCTTCACCGTCTTTTTGTTATTAACTGCCCCTCGCTAGTGCACATGGTGTACAAATTGGTGAAGGGCAGCCTAGATGAAAACAAGCGGAGGAAGGTGGTCTTCTGCTCAAAGGAGGGGTCCCTCGGTGTGCTGCGCCGTGTCATCGCAGAGGAGATGATCCCTCAGGAACTGGGTAGTGGCTGCCGCTGCGAAGGTGGGTGCTTTCCACGTTACCAGAAGAAGCCGAGCGCGGATGATGGTAATGGTGATGAAACCGGCAGCAGCGGGATCGTTGAAGTGCCTACAGAGGACATTACTTTGCGTGCTGGGAAGTCCCACAGGAGGAGCTTCCTAGTGGGCTCCGGTGACGCTGTGCACTGGAACTTTGCTATCAGTAACGGATCTGATATTATCTTTAGCGTGCTCTTCACACCTGACGAGGAGAGTGATAATGATGATGAAGATGGAGCGACGACAGAGGCGCCAGTGACTGAGAAGAACAGCTACAAAAAGGCTAAGGAGGGGAAGGGAGGCGATGCAAAGAAGGCAAATAAGCGGAAACACTCAAACGCTGAAAGAACGGAGGAAATTAAATTTGAAAAGCTTGCCCTAGATGTGGACTCTTACGTCGACGTTGTGTGGGACAATAAGCACTCCTGGGTACATGGTAAGAGTATACAGGTGAGAGTGTATCAGCGTGCTTCGGCGTAGCGTATGCACCTGGGCCTTCTGTTATACTGTTCCGCGGTGCGGTGGCCACTGGCCTTTCGTCACCACAGTGTGTGCCCACCAATGTATGTTTTTTTCTCTATTTCTCTCCATCCCCACCTCGATTGCTTTCGTACTTTCTGATTATTATTAGTGTATGTTCTGTCCTCATTTTCGTACGTATTGATTGTTTTTAATTAAAAAAATGCATTGCGCCTACGTGAGATTTCGTTTTCCGAGCATACCATACTTAATGTTGTCATCAGTTTTTTTTACTGTCTATTTATTCTGTGAATGCGAGGTGTATCGCTAGTATTTGTGATTGCTCAGCTTGTCCAATACCAGTAGCAGTTGTACATATATATATATATATATATATATATATATACATATAAGCGAGTGTGTTGCAGATGGATAACCTCCACTGGAGGCGTGCTCACACGATTCTCCCATCAACGTCATGATTTGGCACTTGGGGCCCGCAGCAGTGTGCGACATTCGATGTTTTCCTTGTTTTGCTTTCATCGGCTCTTCAACAACCATTTTTGTAGTGCAACAGACAGGGAGGCGGAACCCTTTTTCTCTCTTTTTTTTTAAAGTCCTTTCTTTTTGTGTGGACCTTGACTGTGTTCGTCCCCGTCGCGCGCAAGGCACGGTCAGGAGCGCTAACGGGCGAAGGGGAAAAAATAGTTCCTATAGCTATCCCACTACATCGAAATTTGCAGCGTACGCATAAGTACAGTGTTCATCATCAGTGCAAACGTGTACACTAAAGTATTCTACTGAATAATGTTCTATAAAGTAACCTTACAGCGCATTATCACTGTCCCACCCAAGGACCTGGATCGTGTGCTGCACCGCAAGCTCCTGCAGTACCTCCGCGACGCTGTCGAGGGTAAGCCACTTCCACTGCAAGACAGTGTCGCGAGTGTGGTGGCGGAGTGCAGGTCCACTGCCAAGTCGTCCGCGCTTGTTGTCGCGGTGTTGGACGTCTTGCATGCCGAGGGACTTCAGGGAAAGGTGCTCGACGATGGCAATGTGTCGTTTATGCTGACGTACGACGCGCTGGTGCTGAAGGTGCACTGTGGTGAGGTTATGGACGTTGTGGTGGATAGAGTGAGCAGAGACGGGTGGTGGGGCAGTGTATTCGGCCTTGGAGCTATTTTCATTAGCCAAAGCCGTATGTCGGAGAATCCCAGCAGCGCAGATTGGATTTACGAGGAGGACGGCGCGAATGGGCTGTGGACAAGCAAGAACGGTACACGCAGTGTGCGGGTAACAGACATTGTCCGTGTCCGCGTCTTCGCGGAGACTCCGCAGGCACACGATGCCATGGCTCTAGCAGAGATGGAGGGCCCCTATTTGGGGCCTCTGTGAGAGGAGAGAGGGAGGCAGGGTTTTCTCCTTTTTGATGAAGTACTGCCTTCTTTTTGTTTTTGCTGGTGTTAGGAGGGCAGCGGAGTAGCGCGGCAATGGGCAGCAGATGCGATTATGATGGTGCGTCATGAAGAGATCACACACTTCCCCGCTGCCGCTGTCGATCTTGTTGTTGGTTAACTCTGGTATTATGTTTGTGGCCCTTTTTTTTCTCGTAAGAAGAATGATGGCGTACAACAGTAGCGTACTCTACCCTGTGAGTATTTCTTTCCTCGTGCGTATGCCACTGTAGCTAGACACCGTCACTTCATGAACGCTTGTGTCGCCACTCCTCCAATGGTCGCTTCTGTCATTTGTTCTCATCGGTTTGCTTGCTTGCTCCGATTCGATTTTGGCGTGACTTCTGTACAAGGTGTAAGGGGAGCCCCAGTGAGCTTGGCTGGACTCTTTGTCTTTTTCTTTTCGGTGTCTATTCGTGATATTAATTGTGTGGACATACGTGAAGGTCGAGTATATTAATTTAGATACCTACTCCGCTTGAGAATGCCTACTGAGGAGAACACTCCTGAGGCAACGGCCTCCCCATCGTCTCCCTCACGGTTCTCACTAAACAGCACGCAATGGAAACGTATCCTGGCGGTGTCAATGGTTGTGGCGGTGGTTGGCGTGGCGTGGCACTCTGTGTATCAGTCGAATCAGCGCGAGCTCATGAATCGTCGCGCCCTCCAGCGGAATAGGATGATGATAGATGCAATGAATGAGGTGCCAGCACGGCGCTTTACTACAGTTGGAGGGCGGCCTGACGCATCTCAGCGTAATGCTCTTATCGAGCGATTCGGCTAACTTGAAGGGTCTTTTCTATCTCCCTCACACACACATGCACTTACAACGCCATGGTGAACGCCAGGCTGCTACCAGTTATAAAAGATTGTAGCGGTAATGTGTATAATAGTGCAGTTGTGGTTACGCTGCGCACATGAGTGTTTACATCTAACACTAGTAAGTCATATTATACTCATCGGAAAAGAAAAGCGGAAGCTATACTAATTGGTATTTGGCTCCACCCAGACTTATTACTCTGCCTCAGTACATCAACACAACGGTGACTGGTGGCGGAAAGTCAATCTGCGTTTACTGCTACTAACATTCTCACATGTCCACAATGCTCATGCACTGATTCTTCTCCTCATTCGGAAAAACACTATGATTTGTGACCCCATTCGGCGACACAGTCTCATCTCTGGAGAGGCTGTGCTCTATACACTCTCCATCTCCACACTCCTAGGTATTTATTTCCGTAGCTAGAAGCTGTTGTTCCCGATACTAGGTGCTATTCTGTGGATACATACCACAATTGTGCGACACTTGTGCAGGTTCGTGGCTGCCGAGTACTTTTATTATTATTACTATTATCTGTTTCTTCCCACACTGCTCCACACTTTAGTCCTTTCAGTAAATAACAAAAGAAAGAATATCTATTTTGTGTTTACTCCTCTTTTTTTCTTACGAACTGAAACAGTTCTTATAAAAAAAGGGAAAAGAATTGAACAATAGTTATATATATATTTATATATAACTTACAAACCACGCAATTGAATTTATAAAGGAGACAACTCTACAGTCTACTACGGAGGCTTCTCTCTCGTCAAGTAGGCATTGCACTTAAAGAAAATTTGGCATCAAGAGTGAAACATTAGAAACAAGAAAACAAAAATATAGAGAGAGAAAGAGAGACTGAGAAAAAGGGAGGGGCACAGATAAAGAAACAGAGAGGAAAGCCTAAAAGAAGGGGAGGAAATAGGGGATCCAGAAGCGTTCCAGGCGGTAAGTGTGTGCGTTTGTGTGGCAGACGAATCTTCTCCTGGCGGTGATTTGCCCCCATATTTTTCTCTTCGTTTTTGTTTCGTTGAGAGGCGCAGCACCCTTCATAGGTAAGTCTGTCTGGGAAACACAAGGTGAGCAGCAGAACTGTGTGTGTCCGAGTGCAGCAGCCCTTTAAGCGTGGCACTCTTTTTTATTTTTATTTGAGGGGGAAGAAGTTCAGTACCTCTCCACTTCAGTCACACCTTTGACTGCTGCTCCTCTCTCCCACCGCTTGCAACGCTACTGTCCTCTCCATTTGCAGTGTAGCGTCACTTATTGTTATATACTGCTTGTGTGCGTACGCGTCTTCTTTAACAGTATAGAAATACAGGCGCAGTAGTATTTTAAGCAAGATTGTGAAAGCTATTGCTTTTAAAAGTAATAGAATCTCCTCTTAGCGTGACTGTGCACCATTTTTTTTTCTGTACGATTAACAGTCGAATTTCCCGCAAGTTCAGCGACTGATAGACCATTGGCTTGAAAACCTTGTCCCTGTTGCTCACGCGGACACATTTCTTTTCCATCCTTCCCGATACCGTGATCGAGGAGAAACAAGAAACACTGCCGACTGTCATTTTTTTCCTTTACAGAAACTTTTTCCTGAACACTTCACTACGTATATTATATAAACATATATATATATATATATGTTTATAGAGAAATCAAAGGCGACCACTCGCTTCTCTGTTGTATCTACCGATAACGTTCTTTTTTGCCGTACAACTGGTTGGAGCTCTGCGCTTGTATAAAGTGGGTTGGCGGTGATTGAGTCAACGCACAGAAACAAGCAAACAAACTTTTGGTACATAATTTGTGCTTCCTGTTCAGATAGGGCGGTGCACCACCAATGCAAAATCCTGATGACTTGGTCACTCACCGCGAGGGCTACTGCCCACAAGCACTCTACTCCTGTTTTGAACTTCCCGTTGGTTGCAGTTACGAGAGGGCGCCGTACGATGTCCACCTGCCCTTCATTGAGTATGACGACGATGATGACCCCTGCGACCGCGATGACCACATCAGTCATAGCGGTGCGGGGAGCGCGGAGCGCCGGGGTTTGATGAGCGGGCGAACATTGGTGGAAACAAGGGATCTCACTGGCAATGATGGAACATTCTCAGAGGTCACCTTTGCGTGGAATGCATCTACTGCTGCTCGCAGCCGTCGCGTCGACGGCAGCTACACTAGCCGCGGTGCTACTCCGTTTCCTGGCTGTGCCCCCGCGACAAGGCAGAGAAGTGGGGAGGCGCCTGACCTGTCGCACCGGCAGCGCACTGCCTTCTATAGCTTCAATGGACTCTGCCCACCTCCCCCACTGTCAGAGGGGGCCTCCGAGGACATCATCCCCCATGTAGACTTCAGTGAGCTGCAAAGCGGGTCGGAGGTAATTGGCCATGGAGGAGACCGGGGCTCGCTGGTGTATTGTGTCCGCCGCATCCACAGCCCCACGCATGGCCAGGAGGCTCACAAGGTGTATGGCCGTGGCCATGTGCCCGAGAATGAGGTGGCCTTCATTAGCACGTTCATGCGGTTGCAGGGAAGCAGCTACCCCTTCCGAGGCAACGCCCACGACGATAGTAGCGAGGAGGACTCGTACAGGGAGGCGTGGACTGAAAGCAGCGTCACCTCATCCTTTCGCCGCACGGTGGGGTCTAGGAACCTTGTAATTCCCAATGCCATCACCGTGGAGGACGATTGTGACCGCGGGCTCCTGATGCCGTTATATGAGTGCAGCTTGAGACAATATCTAGTCCACGTTTCGAATATCTTGGGGTGGGCGAATTCTGTGAGTATGTCATGTAGAGTCCAAGATTCCTCGGAGCCCTCGTCGTTTCTTAGTCGGCAGGCGTATGCACCGGTGACGAATATCCGTGTGGTGACCGCGATCGTCTTTCAACTAATCGAGGGTGTGGCGCTGCTGAACCATGACCTCCCACACACTCTGAAGGGCGCCCGCTGCACTGGATACACACATAACGACATCCACCTAGACAATGTTCTCCTCTCCAGCACTGGCATCATTGCGCTGTGCGATTTTGAACTTGTGCAGCATATGCCGCAGGTAGTGCAGGGCCCCCTCACGCAGAAGCGTCTGCCACCATTCTCCCGGCGGTCACCACATGGCCTTTTCTCAGCCAGCTCAGACACATGGTCCATCGGCCTCGTCGTGCTGAATTTGCTCACCGGGGTGGATCCTCTCCTCTCCAATGAGAAAGTAATGAATGACTTTGGTGCGGGCCCACTTCTCATGTCGTACACTGCCGCTACGGAGGATGTTGCCGTGCTGGATTGGGACAGCAACATCCGCGCGCACGCTCACATGTTACTGGAGCTCCAGGATAAGAGTGGCGCCATTATAGAAGAGGCGCAGTCCCTCTTAGCTGTCTGCGCTCGATGTCTGGTGAACAGGAAAGGTGCTTCTCCCGCTACTGCCGCCGAGCTGCGTGCTTATGAAGCGTTTGAGTGCTTCAGAGACGACCCTGGAATGGCGGAGCGCATTGTGCAAGAGTGGGTGAATAAGAATAAGCGAATCGCTGAGCA
Organism: Ecitophya simulans; assembly: GCA_027574965.2. Taxonomy (NCBI): domain Eukaryota; kingdom Metazoa; phylum Arthropoda; class Insecta; order Coleoptera; family Staphylinidae; genus Ecitophya; species Ecitophya simulans. The sequence continues at coordinate 12,105 of JAODGE020028185.1, forward strand.
AAAATGAAGGCGCATGGGCTGCCAGTGCAGGTACATGCTTTGTGTGACTTTGCGTCTTTAGGTATCTCGTATTTTCTGTATATTATTGAGCGGATGACGCGTGAGTAGCGTAAGAACTCACAGCGAGTGGAGTAGAGTGGAGAGTGAAGGTGTGGGTGTGAATGATTCTCATGTCAGGCTCGTGTTCTCTTGCACCCCCGTTCACTACAGAGCAATACTCATTGTAAAATCAAACAACGAGATCAAGCAAAAACCAGAGAACCCCCAAAACAAAAGAAGAAAAGAGAGGAGCCGTGTGGTGTGCTGGTGCCAATTCGTATTGGAGCGCACCATCCACGAGGAGGCAGCCAGTGTTCTGTGTGTGTGTGTATGCGGGAGGCTGTGAGGGGAATGAGGGGACACAAAGTCACACGCCCATCTCGTTGCGCTTGTACAGGAGTTTTCCTTCTCTTTGTTCACGCCATTGTTTTTTTTCCCCCTTTTTCTACATTAATACTGTGTTATGGTATTAACAAGGGGGACAGGAACAAGGGTAGCCATTACAGATAGGATGCTGTGCAATGCACTCTTCCAAGCAACACGGCGCGCCATGTGCGCTGCTGGTGTCAGTGGAGAAGGCCAGTACGCGCAGTCCATTAAGGATAAGGTAGAGGAGCAGATAAGGAAGGAAGAGGAGGTGCTGTCGCGTGTGGCGTGCTATCCGCACCGCATCCTCACCCGCCCTGTGCTACCGGTGACTAGTGGGCAAGTGCACACGCCCCTCTTTTCCGCCCAGCTGACTGAGCTCAACAAGGTAGCGATGGATTTGCGATGCCTTTCCTTCAGCGCGCCGAAGAACCAGTGGGACGCTGCTGTAGTGCTGGTCAAGAACAATCCAGACGAGACGGAGTTTGAGGTTTGGGTGAACCCGCAGGTCCCCACATACGACGACCGTAACTCCGTGGCAGCGATGTTTGGTATGTGGGAGAACTGTATCTCGTGCGGCGCCTGCAATGCGTGGGTGGTGAGGCCGCAGCGGATCACCTGTACTGGCTGGGACGCATTTGGGAATGAGAAGGTGGAGGTACTGGATGGGATGCGGGCGCGATGCCTCATGCACGAATTAGATCATCTGAAAGGGCGCACCATCATCCAGCAGGCTCTTGGAGCGGAGTTTGTGGTTAGCAGCGTTGCCATGGGGCAACGTGACTTGTGGCCAGTCAACTTCCCCTCCGCCGAGGCCTACGTGACGGCGCCGAACCAGTTTTTTGACTATGTCACGAACACGACTATCATTCCACCGGGACTGGAGTGGTGGTACGCGCAGAACAGTGGCCAACAATTTGCCGATGAGCGCATCCAATCTTGAGGCGAGGGGATCGGCACAGGCACGTACCACATGGGGGATAGACGAGAGTGCTATAATTTCTTTTTTTTTTGAATATACGCCCACAGATTCTATTTAATTACTGTTATTTGTGCCGATTCCTTCGCGTATGCATATGTGTGCATGTGTGCTTTTGCGGGAATATTTGGCATGCGATCACCAGTGCGGCTAATTGAAAAAAAAATAAACACTGGAGTAAATAGGAATGTGGCTTTCATGACTTTTTGTTTTTGCTTGACGTCTTACATATGCGCTTACAACAGTTTGGCAAACTTCCTAAACCCTTTTTTTTTCTCCTCTTTTAAAAAAAAAAAATCAACTTCTGTTTGTGTTTATTATTATGATTATTGTTGTTACGCACAGAAGAGAGGGTTGGGGGTGGAGGGGGGTGAGAAGAAATACACATAGCCACCATACTCATAGCAGTGGGAGCTCCTGCCTTGTGCGGTGGCGGGTGGGCCGTTGCTTCTTGAGGATGTCCGTTGGTTTTTTGGCCCAGCTCTCCCCTATTGGTGAAGTAGCTACACTAGGCTGGCACCGAGACGACGTTGCGCGCTCCTACATGGACCACATTGTGCAGCGCGCAAACCACATTCTGCCTCGGCACGGGTGGCGTGTCCATGTGCTCAAGGAGTTCTACCCACGCGGCATGCGACTGCTCGGGTTGAATGTGAATGCTGGGAGCGAGGTGTGCCTGCGCCTCCGCGTTCCAGGGCGAAAGACGGAGTTCCTCCCCTTTCATGAGGTGCTGTGCACCGCGCTCCACGAATTCGCGCATTGCCAGGTGGCGAAGCACACAAAGGCCTTTTGGAATATGTATTACGACCTTGTAAAAGAATGTGAGACCCTCGAAGCGGAACTGGCAGCTCGTGGCAGCGTGCTGTACCCACCACAGGTGAACTGCACAGCGTCACCCAGCGACCGCAGTGTCCCCCAGCTCCCTGGAAGTGGAGCTCATGCAGAGCGCACTCGGATTACTGGGAGGAGGCGAAGCTCCGCAGCCACTCGACCGCCCCGTCGCATAGCTGATGTAGCTGACGGCGTCTCTAGCAATCTCACAGTGACAGCGAACTGGGGGCCTGGCCACCGTCTGGGAGGGGCTAGTGCTCCCCCGGTGCCGAAGGCGATGGATAGCAACTCCGCAGGCATCTGCAACGCACTACGGCGCCGCATTTTATCAGAGGCAATACTTGCGCGACGAGCACAGACCACTGTGGAGGAGTACTCTAGGTCGGGAGAACCAGAGACGGATGGGGAGTGCCCGGTTGCCCTGGACACCGCTTCGGACGAGATGGTGCTCCCCTACAAAGCTCCCGCTGTACAACAGGTGGCGGGGCACAGCTACTGGACGTGTGAGCGCTGCACGTACTGCAACCTTGCTGTGCACACCAGCTGCCTCATGTGCTCCAACGTAGACGACACTAGTTGTCCACCCTCACCGACCCCGTCGGCGTCAAATGAGGAGCAACAACATGGCAACGAATCGTGTCTTGGTGAAAAGCGGAGGCGCTCCATTTCTGGCGGCGTACCCTCTCGCGATAGCACCACCGCTGTGCGCCCATGCCACCGTTGCACATTCCTGAATACTTGGTCATGTGTTGATGCGTGCGCAGTGTGCGCTGCTCCTCTCGATATCCCAACTAGTTCGCATGCTGGTGCACCGCTCAGTCAGCAAGTGCCCGCTCTCTCCTCTTCCTCAGCAAAGCAGGCGATTGAGGTATCAAGCAGCGAAGAACTGGAGGATGAAATTGTATTCGTATAGACTACTACTTGTATTATTAAACTTATTTTAGAGATACCACCAGTCGCAGCATTGAATAGCAACAACTATAAAAAAACAGTGATAACATTATAGTATTGCAAAACAAAAACCGACATGCGAAAACAATGCATTGATATTGGTTGAGGGCCTATTTGTACGCGAGTGTTTCGCCCTGGTGTATCCTCATCATGCGCTTGGTTTGTTTTCCTCTTATAATCTATATACTTTTTTCTCTATGCCTTTTGCTCTCTGTTTTCATGTGTGCGCTTTCTGTCACAACGTCAATGCACACCGCAAAGGGCAATAGTAGAAAGCACTGTGTGCATCTCTGTGTGTGTGTGTGTGTGTGTGACTGTGTGGCTCTATCTGCGGGTGTGCGCATTGCTATTCTTGATATGCATATCCGGTAGTGTGCACATGGAGGACACAGCGTATGTTAACTTCTTTGGGGTGGATGGTAAAGCGGCCGTTCTTGCCTGTGATGAGTTTGGGCTTGAACCCCTGGATCTGCTGTACCACCCAAAAAGCGAGTACAGACGCAAACCAGACGATGCGGAGCAGGTGGTGCTGGTGCGCTACACGCTCGCTGAGCGCACGCGTCAGGGGAACCTGCGGAGGCTACTGGCGGTGAAGAATAAGCTCGTGGCAGCTGATACAGTGAACGCGCTCTGGGCGGAGCGGAAGGCCATCATCCCCTATGCGCCGCGTGTGCCCAAATTCACCAAAGCCCAGCTGGAAGCGGCTGCGGAGGCAGTGGACACGGAATCCGAAACGGACGAAGGCGACCACGTTGATGAGCGTGGAATGATGAAGCCACCACTGCACCCGTTCAGTGTCCTTGGAGCCCTCGAGAGTCGCGTTAGTGTGACCGACGCCTCACGGGAAATCAGTTCCGACGGAGCAGCGACAGCGATGAACCAGAGTGGAACCGTCCTCGCTCCAAATGAAGAGGGCGGTGACAATGCGCCGGGGCCATCGTATAATGCGGAGTCCCGTGATAGTATAGGTGGGGGCAACGGTTCGAGGGGTGGCAGGCGCAACCCACGCTCCGTCAGCTTCTCCACTGCACTCCATGAAGAAATCGATGAACCCTCCCACATGTACGATAAAGAGGCCAAGTTGCCTCGACCAAGTAGCGGCTCCGGTATGAACAGTATCGCAGTGCTTCCCACGGCAGTCCAGGCAGCGGACATAAGCATCAGCCTATGGAGTAAGCAAGACAACAGCCTTGCATTCGCGGCACCGGCGGCAGTGGTGGCGCCAACACCGCGGATGCCAGCGCCACCGCCCTCCCCACCACAGCCATACTTCCCTCGCTCAAAGTCCACCCTCACGGTGGAGGAGCAGGAGCTGCTCCACAATCAGAAAATGCTGGCGCGATACAGCCGTGGGGCACCCAAGGCCATTAGAGAGTACCAACAGTACAAGGAGCAGATGGCAGAGGAGGAGCGACTCTTCTTAGTGGCTTCTTTATTGGAGCAGCAGAACGAACGCGTTACCGCGAAGAGCGGAGTGCAGCCCACTGCCACGAGCGCCGCGGTGACTGGTGGACAGCTTCCCCCTCTCTACGTGACCACTTCTCTGTTAGAGATGGCCGCGACGAATGCGGCTGACAGTGCTGGTGCGTCACCACAGAAAAATTACGAAGAAGTCACCGAAGAGGCGAGGGTGGATGCCAGTGATGGCAGCCGGGGTGGGGTGACAGAGGGCCTGTCTAATAACAAAGTGAAACTACGAAGAAGAAGCAAGGAGTCCTTCACTGGAGGTGCCAGCAGTACCGGGTCCGCCTTGTCCATGAGTGCGTCACATGCGAGACAGATCATGGCAATGAAACGGGTGGCACTCAAGCAGCTGGAGCTCAACCAACGCAACTATGAGAGGGGCATCGAGCTGGATGAGGGCAGCGTCGCCGCACTGGGCACCATTGAGCACACTGTGCAATTCAACAGCACCATCGGCCGTAGCGCGCCACTGCCAGATCGCATGCGCGCCTACTATAAGAAGAAGCGTGAACGCGAACACGCGCAGCAACTGGAGCTACAAGACCAGAGGAAGAAGGAGCGCGCCTCCATAGCAAAGGGGAAGCGGGCGGAGGTGGCAGCAGTGGAACGGGCGGCAGCTGTGGAGGTGGTGGCAGAGGCACACCTCATGCGTGAGGCAATTGCGGAGCAGAACCGCCGCATTGATAAACGCAAAAGAGATAACCACTTGCAGCGCGTGTGGACGCGCAGCTCCCGAAAGCACCGGAACGCCGGCCAGGTCGTCAACCGGAACGCTGGCGCGGCAAGCCAAAGTAAGTTTGAGCATGACCAGGAAGAAATGTTCCGTCTGCACCTTAAGGAAACGTTGAATGATATGAATGCTACCAAGACGTGGGAAGCGCAGCGAATCAAGCGAATAGGCGGCGTTTAAGGAACCACGCGTGCGTAGAGAAAGAAATCTCCCTATATATATATATATATATATCTACTGCGAGTACATTAGATTATCCACTGTATATGTATTTGCTTTCTGCTATTTAGCGGAAACTACCTTAGTTTCTGTTTGCATCTTTTTTTGTATTGTAATTCGAATGTAAAGTACTGCGATGCTGTCTGATCATCGCTTGAATAAACGTAAAGGTGCTTGCTGGTAATTCAGTCGCCCCCTTCCTTACTATCTCGACCCCTACTTCACCTACTCAGAAGGCACTCAAGTAGCGACGGATACGGCTGAGTATTATACATGTACTTTGATGGGTGTGGGTGGAGGGATTCCTTACTTCACGTAAACACCTTGCGGTGTGTGATGGGTGCCAGTCCTCCTAGTTACTTGGGTACGAGGCGACCAGGGCAATACGTCGGTCTGTATATGCATATATTGTATTTGGATCATCATGGGTGTGCACAAAAGAAGCATATTTCTCTGCGCTTGTCTGGGACTCCGATGTTGTGTTGGAGGAATAGAGCGTTTGTTCTTTTTTTTTACAGGCACTCTATATGTGATTCCATGGCAGTTCCTCACGACTGTCAGCATCTCCACAACTATTTGGCAAATTTGCTGTCTATTCTAAGTATTTCTTTTTTGTTTTGCAGGCAGGGAGTGACAAGATAGCAAGGTGCTTCACTGATATACAAATCAGCAGGTAAAGCAAAAGGGACAAATTGTATATATATATATATATATATATACTGCATAGACATAGCTATTGTTATTGCACCGACTACCGTTGTTGGGTTTTGCGTGCGAATACAATAATAATACAATCCACGGCTCCTGCCTTTTTGTGTGTGTGTGTGTGCTTCAGAAGAAAATAGGTGTCACCATTTCCCATTCATATTCAACTGTTGTTTCTCCTCTCTCCAGGCGAGCACGCGCGCTCCGAACTGTACTAAGGGTAGGCAGTGACAGCCATTTATTTGTACACATGAGCGCAGATACTCCCTCACCGGCAGCGACCAAATTCACAAAGGCCGTGCTGAAGCTTTCTGTGGCGCAGCGCCAAGGCAGCGGCAGCTTCACCGCTGAAAATAGTTTTCTGAGATCTGTGGGCACCGTAGATGAAAGCTGCAGTAACTGTAGCAGTAGCAGTGACAGTGATGATGGGAAGGAGCATTCTGTTATTCTGTCACTGCAGAAGCATACCGTGCGCGCTTCGATTTGTTCCTCACGGAAGCTTTGCTTGGCTGTGGAGTCAAAGTCCAGCAGCACTACGAAGTTGTCGATACCCTCCCCTGTTACCGAGCACTGCATGAGAGATGATGGCACGAGGTCGTCCGAGAGGCGGCAGCGCATCTCCATGAGGTGTTTTGAGGTGGCACCAGAGAGTGTCCACTCGGCACATCCTACGACGCCCCCCGCCGTTGGGAGCACCCACACTCAGAAGGCAACCTCTCGGTTCTCACCAGAAAGATCAAGTCACCTGCGCCCGCCAAATTCGATCTCACTGCCTACAAAGTCCATTGCCGAGTGCTCGTCCTTTGTTGGACAGCGGTGCTTGCCGCACCCCACCCCGCGTACCTACACAGTGGTACTGCACGTGTACGATCTCTCGAATGGCATGCTGAAGAAGCACAGCACGGAGCTGGTAGGCTTCGCCTCTCCTGGCGTGTACCACTCCGGTGTTGTGTGTTATGGAATCGAGTTCTACTTCGAGGGAGGAATAGGCTGTGCGGCGTCTGGGCGAACTCGATTTGGTTCTGAATACAAGGTGGTGAAGCTAGGGGATACAACGACAAGCCTACCGGCATTTATGCAGTGGCTTCGCGAGAAGGAGACGCGGTTTTATCAGTTGCACGACTACCATCCGGTGCGCCACAACTGCCATCACTTCACGTCCGCAGCGGCTGAATTCCTTCTCGGTGTCGAAAATCCAATGCCTCAGTATCTCTTCACCACTATCGATGAGCTCGTGAAGACGGATGTCGGAAAAGCTGTGCATGAGGTAATGCTTCTGACCTCCACCGGCATCCAAGGGGCCCTGGCACGTATCATGCGTTGCCGCGTGGCAGAACGGCAGCAATCCCTCGATATTATGCTAACCGCAGCAGCCATGTGCGGCATATTGGTCGTGCCACCCACCTACGTGACACTCTTTCGCGTGGACTCCTTGAGTACCCGCGCTCAGACGGTGACAGAGATGCTTCCCTTTGTACAGAAGCTGGTAGAGTCTGGCTTCGTGAAGAGAAAGGCCATCCAGATGCTACGCGATTTTTCTGAAGAGTTGTGCGCCGAGTACGACACTATCACTCCAAGCGGCGCGGTGGCCTACGCGGACCTCGCCGCCGAGGCGCTAATGCGCTTTCCACTTGCACAGTGGGGCCCTATTCTTAACAGTCTTCGCGTGGTAGTGCTGCACAAGCAAGCGCTTGCCGCCTGCGCATTCCATGCCAATCTGATCTCCGCGGTTCTCCTCGGGGTGCGCGACTTCCCACGGCTACTGCCAGATGGGCGTCTTTCGCTGCTTCGCTTCGCTTGCAATCTTTCATCCGGTGCGCACGGCGCCGTGGCCCATCATGACGAGCGCTTTGCCACCATATGGGTGTCGCTGGTTGGTATGGGCCTGATGGACTCCAATGGGGCTGTGGTGTACGCAGCATCCTGTCTCGCACTAAATCTCGTCGTGAGCATCTCCATGGTGTCCGTGCAGTCACTGCAGCGGGAGGTGATACAGAACATGCACTTCCACCCCCTCTCACACCTGACCACCCTTCTCCTGTACAATCTGCGCTTCCGCTGCAGAGCGAGACTACCAGAGCCCTCCTTTAATATGCTGCTTACCGCGCTGCTGCGCATAATGTGCTGCAATGAGGCAACACTGGAGGTGGTCGTGACACACTGGCTGAGGCCCCAGTTCTTCGAACTAATTGGCCGCGCTGAAACGAATGAAAGTAGGGCTCTTATTTGTATCATGAAAACCGTCGAGGATCTCTACAGGACAGCAAATGTGTAGCTCACCCGGTGTCACGTACCCACGCATACCAATGTGTGTGCGTGTCTGTATGTGTGACGCTGGAGAAGCTCGAGATGTTAGCCAAGAGAACGGAATGTAACCACTCGCTCCACTGTGTGTCGGCGATTTGCGATCACAAATACACATTATTATTATTATTATTATGTTTGCTCTGTTGAAACCTGCTGCATCGTCAGAGATTTGCTAGGGTGCGGGATGAGACAAAAAAGAAACCATTGCAGTACATTGAACCCTCGTGGTAATTGCTCTGTACGCTCTCACGCATTTCCATGCATTTGTTCTTCCTTATTCATGTGACAATAACACACCAACACACACACACATGTATGTATATATAATATGCGTATATTCCTGTAGCACTCAGTTGGCTCGACGGTAGTTCATTGCAAGTAAGGTGACATAGAAAGACATATATATATAGGCAGTGTTGGGGTAGGTTCGATAAAACGAAGTGACGCACAATAGCACTTTTTTTTTCAAAGGAAACAGGCGTGTATCTAACAGCGATCGTGAGTGAGAGCTTGATCTCCCTTCCAGTGCTCTCCTCACTCCCCAACCTCTCCTACTACCATTTAACGCACCTACGCGCACTCAAATAGAGGGTTGGTGCGAGTTCCACAGTGTGCCACACAGCCCATGTTGCACGCTGCTGTGTGTCCTAGCCTACCGGCGTCTGGGGTGACACACACAGTGTCGGGTTGTTTCTTTGGCGGTGAGGGTGCCAGTGACGACACACATGTAGCGCGAAAACCCGATGTGGTTGTTATTCGTCAGAACAATCTTACACTTTACCGGGCCACGCAGCGCACCACCAAAAGCGGCGAGCCCGCTGCTCTGCTTGAATTTGTTGTGGAGGTGTCCCTCCACGCACCACCAATCGCCGCTGCTGTGTGCAAACCAGAGGGGAGCCCAGCAGATGTGCTTGTGCTACTGCTAGACGATTACCGCATATCTGTTATTCGATTTAATGTGATGCTCATGCAGTGGGATACGCTGGCACTGGTGCAGCTTGACGACCGTGTGTGCGCGGGCTCCCGCTGCAGTCTCGATCCGGTGATGCGTGTGGACCCTACCGGCACCTATATCGCGGTGCTTGTGAAGCGGATGGAGTTCTTTCTGTTTCCACTTCTACGCGTTGTGTCCAAGGACGCAGCCCTCAGCGCCGTGTCCCACATAAATACTGACAAGGCAACCGCAGGGGAAGAAACGGCTGCCGGAGCCGTGCAGCTGCAGAAGGAGAAGCCACCAGCACGTGTGGCACTCAACGCCTGGGACGATGACGATGATGATGACGATAATGACGGAAATGGCGACGCTGTGAAACAACTGGGAGAAGGTGGGGAGGCGGAGGAGGAATCGGCGGCGGCTGATGCCACTACGGCTACCACAGCCGCACACAGCCTCCCATCACCACTGCCATGCGACGCAGAGGTTACCCGGGATCGGCCATCAATCCTGACCAGCGAGAGCATCGCGCTGGTTGGCCCCATCACACACGTGCACCTGCATGAGTTAAAGGACACTATCCGGAACGTCCGGGACTTCCAGTTTGTGGAATCAACCAGTGAATTGCACCTGGCCTTCCTCTGCGAGAAGTACCCAACATGGGCGGGCCGCGTGAAGCTGGTGGAGTGGGAGAGCAGGACCATCGAATCGCACATGCTCACCTGCTCAGTGATGTGGGTCAGGGCGACCAGTGCAGATACTGATGCCATGAAGCTGCTCGCCATCGGTGAAGTGGACAGCATTCCATTCAACGTGACCCACATGACCCCTGTACCGTCGTTTGAGCAGGTGCCCTCGGCGGTTCTCTGCTGCGGCCGCAACACGCTCGTGCACGTGGGCACGAAAAGTGGGTACGGCTGCTACTTCAATCAGCACGGCCGCGATGAGGTCGAGAACTGCCGGTCGCTCGCAATGACGTACGAGGCCATGCGTTGGGCCGACGCTACTCAACAAGACTCCACCGAGCTCACCCGCACCAACCTCAACCTCGCCAACTGCGTTGTCATTCCTATACTAACTGAGTCACAAATGCGTCTGCTGCTTATTTCTGAGGAGCAGGGCACTGTTGTGGAGGTGGAGGTGTGTACGGAGAGCTACACAGTGAGTCAGTTTATCGCACGCATTATCATGACTGGGTGCCACTGCTCGTCCTGGGCATCGCTGGGGGCGACACGGTATTTCCTTGGCTCCGCCAACGGTGATTCGCGCGTTGTGGCGTACAGTCTTACCACACCCTTCACTGTACAGCAGTCGCTGTATGGGGTATGCCCTATCCAGGACGCTGATGCGGTGGACAGCACTACCACGCTCCAAACACTGTCTGCCTGTAAGACGGCAGAACAACTTGCCGTTGAGGAGTCGTGCAGGAACTCCCCTTACGCCACCCTCTATAGCGAGGTCGCGGTGGATGCCCAACCTCAGATACCGCTGGCCCTGCGCAGGGCCGTAATGGACTTGGCTGTGTGCTCCGGGCTGGACGCGGCCGGTGCGGTGTGTGTGCTGCGCAATTCCATTCGCAATCATACCACTCGCACACCCGAGGAACTCAACGCTGTTTCTGTGTTTTTCCTCGCGCACTCCGGTCGGGCAGCAACCGATCACCGAAAGCGCGCCCGTGACGAGGGTGCCGGCAACAGCAGCAACCACGCCACGGCGGCGCCCTCCACGGTTCAGGGCGGCAACGCCCATCTGCTGCTGACGGGCACCACATTTACGATTCTCTTCTCTGTAGGGAGCCGCTCACTACAGCAGGTGAGGGGAACCGTCTTCAATGTGGGTGTCCGCACCGTCTTTGCTGCGGAGCTGCCGTGGTGTCAGGCGCTTGTGCAGGTTACAGAGGGGGAGCTGCGCATCGTGGCGCCGGATGGCAAGCGCAAGTTCAAGCAGTTGATGTTTGCCGACGCCATTGGTGCCGCCGTGGGAAAGGCCCGGGCTGCCTGCCTCGACACGTTTGGAAAGGGCTCACTGCTCGTCCATTTCGAGCATGGAGAGTTGTACCGGCTGTGTGTGCCGGACACAAAATCTGCCATTGTGCCGCAGCGGGTACTGGAGAGCGCGAGTGCTTTCGCAATATGGAAGTCCAAGGGGCTTGTCATGGCGATGCAAGGGCCCGACTTGGTGCTGGTGGACAGCGCAGCCAACGCAGTTACAGAAACACATGTCAACTTCTCTGTACTGCCCCCTGCGGCCGTGGAAGGCGAGCCTGCAACCCTCACGAAGCTCGCGCATCGACTCAGCGAGGAGCCGCTGCCACATGTGGCACACATGCACGTCTACGAAGATCACGACCCTTCCAACTCGGTTGGCCTCGAGTGCACGCTGGTGCTCATCACATCATCCGGTGAGCTCATGTCCTACCGCGTTTACAGAGGCGGGGGGGCGGGTGGCGCTGCACAGGGGGACCGCCGCCGGCTCATCAAGGACATCCATCATCTATTGGACGTGAAGGCGAAGCAGGAGGTGATAGAGTCCGTGGAGGCAAGGAAGCTGCGCCTGCAGCGCGAGCGGGCAAGTCTGGAGGACGACACACAGCAAGTACGAGACTGCAGCTCCCGTATCATTCCCTTCGACAATATCGGCTGTGGACTACGAGGCGTGTATGTCTGCGGACAGCAACCGGTCTTCCTCATCCACGATGCAGCCCGTGATTACCTTGTTCCGTGCCGTCATCAGACCACCGGCGCTGTTCGAGGCTTCTCCCCCTTCACTTCGCTAGATATTGTAAATGGATACGTATACTGTAGTGAAGGTTACGTGCACTTTGCACCCATGCAAGCCTTTGGCGAGCACATTGGCAATGGCTGGTGGATGCAGCGAATTCCACTAGGTGTTACCCCGCATAGGATCGTGTACAGCGCTGCAGCGCGGGGATGCTTTGTGGTCACCTCTGCACCTCGACCATACGCACCGAATAAGGCGCCCTTTGATGTCTCCCTGCGTCACAGCTACGATGAGGAGGGCAACAAGTTCACCACAGTCGAGGAGGCAACGCGCATGCAACCCCTGGCGCCCGCCCCGGGCATGCCGATGGCGGTGAATGAGCAGTATCGCGTGGAGCTGTTCTCGTGCGGCAATGAGTGGGAGCGCTGTGATGTGGTGGATCTGGAGGAGAACGAGCAGGTGCTCTCTGCACAGTGTATCGAGCTCACGCGTAGCACGTCGTCATCGTTGTCGTCTCTGCCGCCTGCCGCTGGGGATGTGGTGTCGGCCGCGCCTACGGTGGTGGTACCTGTGTGCGTGCTGGCCACGTCGTTTCCACTCGGCGAGGACACGACCACACGTGGTCGTCTGATCGTGCTCGCCGCCAGTACTCCCGGCGACGACTCCCGGAAGCAGAGGATCAAAATAATCCACAGCGAGCCGATGCGTGGCCCCGCCACCTCCGTCACTGGTGTTCAGGGCGACATCGCAGTGGCAGTCGGCGGGACCATCCGCGTGCTGCGCTACGACTGGGTTGAGCGCAAGATGGAGACAATGGCCATGCACTACGCCGGGGCCTACGTCACCCACCTGTCGTCCTTGCGCGAGTACCTTCTCGTTGGCGATCTCTACCAGTCAGTCGCCTTGACGCGCTACAGCGCCGCCAATCACACCATCACGCTCTTGGGTCGCGACGCCAACGCGCTCTCGGTCGTGCAGGGCAGTATGCTGTATCACGGCCGCGCCTCTGGGCTGGTGGTGTCGGATGCGGACCGGAACGTGGTGCTCATGGGCTACACGCCGCGCGTGCAGGATCGTGGCGGCGATCGCGCGAAGGTGCTCGAGTCCCTCCTCACTGTTGATGGAGAGTACCGCATCCCCGGTGGCAGTATGGTGAAGATGCTGCGGGTGCGCTCACCCTTGGGCCCCTCCTGCACTGGTGTGTATGTGACCAACGCTGGAGAGATCGGCTTTATGGTGCCACTTGGCGAGCAGACCAACCGCACTGGCCAGTGGATTGCTCGCAGGCTTCAGGGCGATGTCGTGCACTGCGCGGGCCTCACACCAAAGGTGTTCCTCGGTTTCAGCCAAGACGACCCCAGGAACGCGATGAGCAAGAACGAACACCTCCTGCATGCGCCACTCCTACATACGATGTTCTCCCTCGACCTCCGCACTCGCAAGGCGGTGGCTGCCGCTGCGCTCACCGATGTGGCGCGTGCCCTGAATGTCGGCGCAACGCTCTACGCCGAATCCAGTGTACTATAACACCATAAGGGACAGTGTTGTTGTTGTGTATAGGCATGTGTGCGAGTAAGGTATGGGTGGACACTGCGTGAGAAGGCAATCAAAACTGTGCTTGTGATGGTACTCAAGAGCACTGATATTTTTCCCCCTCTCTCTCTTGTTCGCCGTGTTCCATGTACGTTCACTGGCCGATGCATCGTAACTGAAAACAAAATAATCTCCGTCTTACTCCCTTTCCTCCTGCCAGGCACTTACATTAGGCGCCCCGTGAAGCCGTGTAAGTGCACTGGGCCTCTTGCTTAGTTGGCTACCCGATAGATTGCTTCTCTCCGAACGTTTCTTGTTTTGCTTGTTTGTTGGGCTTTACTTTCCATGCTACTATAACTTCGTTGTCTGTCTCAGAGTAGGACGTCGTACTGGTGAAAAAAAAGCGTCTGAAATAGCAAACCCTCGAACGTACATTCGCACGCTGGCATTACCTGTACAACGGCGTTAGGTGCTTTACTGTTGTTGTTTTTTGCAGATGTTACCGCTGCGTGCAACACTGCCGCAATTAATCGCATGCGTGCCTCACGTTCACAGACGACCATGTGCTCTGTGCGACGCCGCTCACAGTGCCAACGCGCCGACAGAGGAGGCCGCTGGCGCAATGATGAATAGGCCAATAACAGAGACACTGAAGCCGCTGTCACCGCAGGTACCTCAGCAGCAGCGGACCTCCGTTGTTCCAGCTGTTCCATCGGACGAAATCCGTGCCACTGTGATGGAGCAAAGGCGACGAGGCCTTCGAAGGTGGATGGATGAAAATCTTAATGAGCGGGGTTCTGTCGACGGTCATAACCGTTTTGCCAGTGGGTGGGCACTATTCAAGGACACCAGAACCCCACTGACCCAGCAGGTATTGGACGAGGCCGCATCGTATCTTGACTCGTTCTGCGGGCGTCACTACAACGGCAGTGGTGACACAGACACCGGAGAGACACTAAGCATTCCACGGCGTATCCGCTTTTCCAACTCTACTGCCTCTGCTCCTATGCGATTGCAGACTGGTGGAGGTCCCCGTGCGTCGGCGGAGAATCACTTTCTTACCTTTGTGCAATCACAGGGCATCACAGCGAAGGAGGAGACGGCGAAGCAACTCCGGTTTCAGCGGGCTCTCAGCCAGCTCCAGACGATCGTGTCGACGCGGTTGGGCGTACCTTTTTTCCTTGCGTGTGGAACCGCGCTCGGGGCGCGACGGGAGGGCCACTTTATCAAGCACGACGAGGACATTGACATTGGCATCTTCCTTTCCGACCTTGTCAGCTACGGTTGCCTCTCTGCTGGTAATGATGGACAGGCGGTCTCACTGGAGAACTGCGCGACCGCCGCGACAGTGCAGCTCATGAAAGCCCTGACAGCGGACGGGGAGTTTGTCGTGTTTGATATCTGCGGAGAGGTGCTGAAGGGCCTCGAGCTGCGCCTGGTCCACCAACTGACGGAGACGCGCGTGGATGTCAACTACTACTATGACCCAATCGCCCCCGATGACGCTGATTTGCTCGCTACGCGGGGCGACTTTGTGTGGACAGCGTCCTACTACGAGGCAGCATCTGAGCGCCGGCACCATATGTACCGCTACCTCCACAAGCCCTTTGCAGCGGAGTTGGAGAGACTCGCTTTTTGTGCGATGGGGTCGTCCGAGGGATTCAGAGTACCACCTGAGCGCTATCTTGAAGAGTACTTTGGCCCTGACTGGAGGACTCCAAAGTCGTTCACGTACAGTGAGGGTTTATCTGGTGAATATCGGAACATCATCGATGAATGAGAATGGTAAGCCATCCCCACTTACGAGTTTAAGTGTTGTGTATTTACATACGGACTACCAAGCCGGTTCTTGACATTGTTCAGACATATACACACAAATACAGTGAAATTCAAAGATGATACGCGAGAGCAACTGTAAAACTCACATGCGTGCATTAAAAAAAAAACGGAAGAGCGTAAAGATGAATCGCTATATGACGCTTCATTGGATGTCTTTTCCATTCACTTTAAAAAAAATTACATTTTTTACACCCAAACCTTCTTTATCTTCTACGTTCTACTCTTTATGATGTATGCTGTCTTCTCTTTCTCAATTATTCTTAGCTGTTATTAGTTTTTTTTTTACGTGTGCATGCATAAACGAAAATTTGGTATTTCATTTCTTAGGAGCACGAAAAACGTGTTATACCGGCATATTCCCATTTCTTCACTTGCATCAACGTGCATTACACAGGCGTACGCAGATACATACATTTAGTAGCCATATAACCTACCGTTGAGTATTTCGTGCATCGTAGGGAAGCAGAAAACAGAGAAAGTGTGTGCTGCATCTCGTTTCCACCTGCCTTCGTTACTAATATATATATATATATAGTAGTTATATAATTATTATATATTGTTTTAGTTTTGGCTGTTTCATTCTATATTGACTTTTTCTTTAGGAGATCTGAACACTAAATAGGATCGCTGTTTCTTTTTTTTTTTAAGCCAGTTGTTACTCGCTTCACTTGCAGGCAACAACAACAAGGACGAAGAGCAAAGTGCTTCATAAATAACGAGGAGTGCTATACGCAGGCCCTATTGATCTCAGAAGAAGAAAGGCGAGAAAGCATAAGAGAACACTAAGAAGTGTGGCTCTTTTATTTTCCCGTCTTATCTTTTTTTATTATTATTTGTCCGTGTCCACTATCACTTTCGCTGTGTTTTTTTTTCGCATTCATCACCTCAGCGACGCTGACTCGTGCGGTTACAGTGATAGTGACAAGTACGAACAATATAGAAGCTTAGGCTGTTATTCAATACAGTTTTCTCGCGCTCTTGCTTTGCTGTTTTGGATTGATTACTGCATTTCTCTCAGCGGCAATCTGTTTTCTTTACTCGGCTTTGTTTTGTCGCCCTCTTTCATTCTCCCTCCCCCCCCCCATTTCCCACCCCTCCAGCAATAGAGTCGTATGACCTCTCCACTGAACCCACACGCAGTGGCCTTTAATCCAAATGCGCAGCCGTTTGCACCCGCGCTAAACATCTCCGCGCCAGCCTTTGTGCCAAGCCCCTCCGCCCAGCCATTTCTCCCACAGGTATCCGGAGGTGTAGATGGCGTCGTCAAGGTCACCCTCGGTGCGTCATCGCAGCTGCAGTCACCAGTGACCGGGTCGACAGTGCAAACAGTACCCATCAGAGCCGGGTTTCGACGCCCATCCTTCGACCCCGGCACCTACGTGGGAGTCTCCATGCAGAACCCTCCCAGAGAGCGTGGCGGGGGGATACCGTGCAGCACTCCTGTGGGTGAGAGCGGGCCGCAGAGGTACGACGGCCTCACGCGCCAGGGCCTGCGGCCACCGGGATCACACATTGACAGCCTAACGCCAGCAGCCACGGCAGCACCGCATTCACAGTCCCCATCCCAGCCTCGTACCTCTGGATCACAAGTTAGTGAGAACTTACCAGTTCCACGCGGGATGGCGGCTGCAGCAGCGGCGGCGGCGGCGGCAGGGGCGCGACCACCCATGAAGCAGCCACTGCTTGCTTCACAGATGAAGGTTGGAGTCACGCCACAAACTGGAGTGAATGGAAGTGCGAACGCAGCAGTACCGTTTAGCATTAATGACAATAGCAGCCCGCAGCCTCAAGCGCCGCCCCCGCATGTGCCTGAAAAGCTAAGCGCCGGCCATCGCACCTCTGCTTCACCGCCACTGAACGCGCCAGCGCTATCCAACAGCTCCAATGCTAACTCGGCAGCACCCTTCAGTGGAGCCGAGGGCCCCTCATCGTACATCCCCGCGCCCCGCAGAGACTCTGGTCACAATCGCATCAACGCCGTTCCCTCGATGATGCCACGCCACTTGCACCTTCATCACCATCACAATCTTCAGCAGCATATCAAACGAGTTCCCGTCGCGTCCCAGCATGAGCACACATCCATACGACCACCCCAGCATCAGCACCAACTCCAGCACCACAGTCGGAGCTCCCCGCCGCCCCAAATACCCGCCAACCAACAATCCCAGCAACAACCTCAGTACCAAGACGCTGGACATCGCTCGACCGAAAACACTCTTTCAGCACCAGACCTAAATGAAGAGCCCGATTTGATGGCATCGCTATTTGAGTGGGTGCCGCCGTACTACCGCCTCGGGGAGGTGATCCGGTACATTGTGCAGCGACGTGCAGGACAGCGTGCACGCATGGCGCCGCCCACGTTGCCCACTCGCCCACCCGCAGAACTGCGCGAGCATGCGGTGCTGAGGGCGTCGCCATACACACCACAAAGTGTGAAATCCAGTGCCGCAGCCATGCCACCACGCATCGGGTCCGCCCCGCTCGCAATGGGGGGCATCGGCGCGTTAACACAGCGCAGTGGTGGACAGCCCGTCGCGTTGTACCCGCCGCGTGACCTTCCCACGCGCAGCAACCCCCTCATAGTGCTCATCTTTGGCAATCGCGGGTCCGGTAAAACCACCCAAGCTAAGGTCCTGGCGGAGCGTTACAATCTACTGCACCTCTCCTCGGGGAGCATTTACAAAGATGGGAAGAAGCCTATGGAGGAACTCCGACGCTTAGTAATCCAGCACTTCGGGGCCAAGGGTACGCGCCAGTACAACGGGCTCGTACTCGACCGCTTCATCCTTATGAACGAGGTGGATGCGTACTATGTCCAGTCGGCACTTAACGAGGCCAATCTGCCCGTGCCGATGGTGTTCTGGCTCCGCGTGGACCCGAAGGTTGGCATGGATCGCGCCAACTCGCGTGGGGATGGTAAGACAGCAATTGAGCACTGGCGAGTGGTGGAGCAGCGCGCTCAGGCCGCTGTGGCGGACCTCGTTTACCAGCCCATCGGCTGCCTGTACACAGTAGACGCGGAGGCGCTGAGTGAGGTGGAGGTGAGCAACTTCATCACGGCGAAGATTGATGCTGTGTTCCCGAAGCGTAGTAAGAACATTTCACTCCCCATGTACAGCCCAATTCCTGGAGACGACATCGTTAAGCTCATCGACAAATACGAGGTGTTCTTGCAGGTGGCGAAGGAGGCTCATGTGTGTGTTGGGAACATAACCGGACGTACTGATAGTGCTCCGCTGTCCAGCATTGCTGGGTATGTGGACAGTAGTTACTTCCAATTCGGCAACAAGCCCAAGCGCTCCCTCATTGTGTCGATGCGGGTCACGTTGAAGGTGGACGGGACAAGGTTTCTTCTCGTGAAGCACAAGACCTACGGGTACATTGGCATGCCCTTCATATTCAACTGTTGCTATGATTTTAATCAGTTTTTTGAGGGCACCACATTTCCCGATCGGAGCACCGCTGCTAACGCCGATTGGAAACCCGCGAGCACCCGACATGCACCGAATCCATCCATGCAAATCGACTTTCTCCTGGATGTGGAGCTGGCGGTGCATGACCAATCGAAGAGCCCTTTGGTGTATGTCATTGACTTTGTTTATTTCTACGGTGTGCAGGGGAAGCACACCATATTCAGTGATCGCTACGCAACACTGGCGTCGTGGTTCACCGAGGCCCAGAAGGGCAGCGTGAAGCCGCTGCCAGGGCAGCGCGTACTGCTGAAGGAGTACGTGCCCGTGAGGGACCTTGGTAAGTTGCTCCCACGGATTGAGGACGCACCTTTTGAGATTGATGGAATTGTGTTTCAACATAACGACGTGTATCGCTTTGGCTCCGACAAGAAGCTGCTCAAGTGGAAACCGCAGGCGCTCTGTACAGCGGACTTCAGGATCATGAATTGCACTCGCAAGGCTGATAGTACGTGGGAGTGCTCCCTTCATGTCTGTGACAGCTCCAGTGCCGCCGCGACATCGGTGAACGAGGTGCCGTTTCCCAATGCCACTGGGGTGTTCACGGATGAGGAGATGGCTTTGCACAAGCTACGCGACAGTATGATTGTCGAACTAGGTCTCAAGGCACTGCGCAAGAACCCAATTCGTACAATATGGCAATTTCACCGGCTCCGCACGGACAAGCCACATCCCAACAAGATAGAGGTGGTCAGAGAGATTGTTGAGCTGGACCACCTCTCGTACCCCCAGCTCGTTAATATGTGCGCCAAGGCGTCGTAATGGTGACAAATGCGCATGAGTGCGGGGTAGGGAGGGCAACATGGTCACCTGTTCAAGGGAAGAGTGAGGGCGAGGCGATGGCATTTAAAAAGGAGAGAGAGGCTATATAATTACCAGTAGCGTGCCAAATCGGAAGGCCTGATTACGGAAAGAGAAAAAAACAGCTACAAAACAACGTACTCATTTTCGACTGAAGCTGTGTTTTCCTCTGCCGCACGTAATAATAGCCGTTGAAGTACATAATGTAGATGACTTACTTCGGCGTGAGGAGACTCTCCCCCCCCCCCACCTCTCTCTTCCCTCACTCCCTCACGTGCTCCTCGAATGCTCGCACTTCATAATACACGTAGCACTGTGAAGTATACGGTTTCTAAATATCATTATACGCACACGTTCAAATGCAATACTCAAATTGCGATTATATATTGTATCTAACGACACATATAAATGACGCAGCGCTCCTTCATTGTAGTTGCGGTACTGTGCATTAACGAGGGTGCCATAAAAGGTGCACTTGCCACGCTTCTACATTTTCCGTGAACTACTGTGGAAGATCTCTCTTTTACAGTAGCTATCGTGCTCCTTCTCTCTTCTGTGTATTTGGTTTTTTTTTTCACGCTCTCCCCATTCACTTGTCGTCTCTTACTCTACGTACTTCTCTCGTATTCACACTTCGTTACGCATTACCGGGGGGATAGTAGGAAAAAAAACTGAGTTACCATATTTTTTTTTCTGTGTGTATTTAGATCGTGAGACATATTTTTTATTATTTTTTCTGATTGTTTTCTGTCTAACGCAAGTGAATACGGATACACAAAGTATACACACTCATACAGACGGACAGCGAAGGAAAAGCGTGTATTAGTATATATATATACATACATACATATATATACTTAGGTTATTCACACCCACATAGTGTGAGGAAGTTGTAAGCATCCATAACCGAAGCAACATCAGGGAAGAGAGGGAGAGCAGGAATTGAGCGCGATCAGTGAAGACCATAGTTTAGTCTATTGACTGCAACTTCAACTTTTTTTTTTCAAGCATCATCGCCTTGTTAGCGCAGGTGCAGCCACGTCTACATATCGCGCAGACACTCTGTATCGACAGGTCTGCGTTGTGTGTGTAAGTGCACGTAACAAGTAGAAGTGCTGGGCTGTAGGAAAGTGGATAGCGTCATTCAAAGGCTTGCAATTCTCTGTTCCTACAGCTAAGCAAACGGAAGAAGCTCAAAACAAATTAAGGAAAGAGGTGGGCGTATATTTCGAGTGCTCCTTGGAGGGTTTGCGCCCATCCTATACCGATAAAGAGGACGCGGTAGTGCCAATCCACGCCATCGCCTAGCATCGGAGCACAGAACAGGCTTTTTAGTTCGCCACCGTCATTCTATTTTTTTTCACCCACTCCTCACGGCAGTGTCTCCCTTTTAGTTCACTTCTGGACACTGTTTCCTGGCGATCCTGTGCTCTGCTTTAAATAAACCTCGCTTTGTAAGGTTGGCCCTTTTTCCTCTCTCTCTGCTTCCGTGTGCCTCGTGAACCCTCTTTGGGACGGTACGTGCTAACACTGACAGCTGACGCAATTTTTGACGGATGTCCGCATCGAATCTCAATCCTTCAGCAGCACCCTGGGGCGGCGCTGGCTCGCAGTTCCCTAATGTCGGTGGCGGCGGTGGCGGTGGCTACGGTGACAACGGGAACTATGCTGGCCCTCCGGTGATGCATGGCCAAGGGGCCTATGGCGGCTCCCAAGGGAGCGGTACCGGCTTCGATCAGGGCCCCTATCCCCGCCCGGTGCCGAATGGGTATCCTCAAAGCGGAGGTGGTGGTGGCCCACTGTACCAAAACAGTGGCGGCGGAGGCCCCAACCCCAACCCCAACTACAACCAACAGGGCCGTACTGGCCGTGCCGGCCCGCGTATCGGCAACTACCGCGCCAACCCAGGGGCCCCAACCCCTAACAGTCAGCGTTCAGGCGGTGGCATGCCATACATGCAGCAGCCACAGCAGCAGCAGGGGATGCCGCCACCACCACAGCAGCGTCCCTTTGGTGGTAGGCCTGGCATGAACCCGCAGTACAACAGTGGCCATGTGAGCCCTCAGCCGATGTCCAACGTGCCTAACCACATGCAGATGCCGCCACCACAACAGCAGCACATGCATCAGCAGCACCAGATACCGCCGCAACACTCCCAAGTGCAGGGCATCCCGCCGTCACTACCTCAGCACCACCATCACGCTCAGCAGCAGCACATGCACCATCACATGGGCGCGCAGCAGCAGCAACAGCGGCAGCAGCAGCAGCCACGCGAGGTGGTGCCCCCAAAGGTGATTCTGGTGACTGGGTACCGGCGTACAGGGAAGACGACCCTGGCGAAGGAGCTGGCAAAGCGGAAGCAGTATGAGTACCTGTCGCTGCGCGACCTGACCTCTAATGCTGGTGATGAGGACGAGGACACCCCTTCCCTGACGGATCGCTTCGCGCCTCTCGCCGCCTTGCTGGAGCGTAGGAAAACACTTAAAGGTATCGTGATTGATGACGCGCTAATGAACAATAAGTTTGAGCCGTATTATGTGAGCTTCCTCCTTCTTGAGGCAGGCCTGCAGCTGGACCTCCTTGTAATCATCACGACCGAACTCGGCGACCTGATTGGTCGCTCGGTGGAGTTCAATACATTTGAGGAGAAGCAGGCCCACCCGGAGAGTTTCGAGTTTGGCCAGCAAGTGGAGGACGCCAACGATGGCTCCCAGCAGGGCACCGCGATTGCAGTGGTGGATGGCACTGAGTCGCTGGACAAAGTAGTTGAGGAGGCAATCCGGCAGGTGCGCGACCTGGAGATGCGAGGGCTGCCTCCCCTGCAGCTTCCAACCGTTGAGTTCGTGCCCGGGTGTGAGCTGGTGCGCGACCCGGCACTGGTGGATGAGATCATCAGTGCCGAGCGCAGCGCCCTCGGGGTGGAGCGGTTCGATTTTGGATTCCCATATGTGGAACCGAACTATCTCCTAGATTACGTGCAGTTTGTGCGCCATGCACTGCTTTTTAACAGCTATCTTCTGGTGCCGTGGGTGTGGGGTGATAAGGTGTCCCTAATCGGATACCAGGATAAGGCGTACGTACACCTCCCATCCTATTCGGTAGTCTTTGAGTTCATAGCAGTGCCCCCTGAGCTGGAAGAAGTGATGGTGCAGCTGAAGAAGGAGGATTCCAAGCCATTTCTGTTCAGTCTGGAGGCAACGATGCTGGACGATGTGCTTTATGTGTCTGACATGATGCTGCTCGGGCCCCACTTGGGATCCAAGACGTTGCTCCCAACCCGCGTCGACCTCATGGCGCAGCACTTGGCCCCATTCAAGTCCGGCAGCGCACTGCGTCTGCTGGAGCACTTTCCCGTGAGTGAGATCGGCGAGCGCATGAAGGATGAGACGATACAGGCTGTGGCACGTGGCATGCTCTTCGTAAACCCTGCCGGGATGGAGATTGGCAACTACGACAGCCGGAACTTCATCTACCCCTTCGAGGATAAGAAGACCGTCCAGATCCGTCTGTGGGGCGGCCGAGTGGAAAATGGCATGTGGGTGTTCGATGCCTACGCCCGCGAAGGCCAGGAGGAGTGTGTCATTACCACAGAGGACCTCTTCATTCCAGTGTTTGTGAGAGACGATGACGTAGCACAGTACTCGATCAATGACGGGAACATAGTGGAGTGCATCCTCGTAGAGGATGACGCGCCGCAGCAGAAGGGCCGTCGCGGGGCCAAGGCACAAACCACCTCTATGCATTTTGACTTCCAGAAGCGCTGCCAGTGGAAGGTGGCGCCTACGACGGTGTACTATCAATCCGCTTTTGTCACCAGGCCAAAGTGGAACACGGCGTCCTTTCTGCAGGTGTGCAGCACGATTGACTACGCCAGTGCCGTTGCAGAAGTTGGTGAGGGGGCGTAATAGTAGGGGAATGAGGGGGGGGGGAGGAAGTGGGAGTGAGCAGTGAGCAGTGAGTGACGCATATAGAATGGAAAAGGAAATAGAGGAGAGGGAGGAGGGGGTCCACACCGTTTGATCAGCCATCACAAAGTTGCTCAGGAGGCGGTCTTCTTTTTTTTTTTGCGCGTGTGGATCACTTATTCTACTGCGTGTACCCTGTGAGGGGTGGTGAGGGGGAGCGAGGGCGACGCTGCTGCCTCAATCAGATGCAGGCACGCATACCCATCGGTGCCCATTATGTTCTCTGTATATTTTTTTATTATTTGCAATACCACAACATGTTGGGGGATCCGTACTTTACACGTAATATGCTCTGTTCATATGCGTCTTTAAAATTAGGGGGCTGTCGTGCGTGTGGCTGCATAATTTGCACGATCAGTGCTTTAGTCCATAGCTGATAGTGTGGAGCGGATATAAAACGCAAGGGTGTGAGGGAATCTAAAAAAAAAAACGAGACATAATGCGACTTGATGTTTACTGTCGACTGAGTGGGGGGGAACAAAAAATGCGTGTGCAGTGTTGTGGTCGGTCTGAAGAGAGGGGAGAGGCGAGACGGGCGCGACGGGAGGAAAGTGTATATTCAGGGCTCAGAGGGGAGGGGGAGAGGTGGTAATCTGCGGGTAATACCTCATCCCGATCCCCCCGTGTGCGAGATAGTGTGCGTTGGAGGGAGAGGATAGTAACAACATCATGATCTTCGTAGTGTCGTTGTAGGTGAACAGGGAGGGAAGAGAGCCACAACAAGCTATAAAAAAAAGCAATCACGAAATCCAGGACTTCCGCGCATGCCATCGTTTGTTGGACGCAATGAAGCAATTGCTATTCACAACGACCACCTCATTCACACGTTCAATACACTTTGTCCTCGCGTTTTCCCAACCTCGACTCACACAGATAGGCCGCTGCCGCTTTTCGTTCGATGGGGTTTTCCCTCTGTCGGCGTCCTGGCCGTGTTCCGGCACGCAGGCGGCCCTCCGCTGGCCCCAAGGCCCACGGGGGGGGGGCACTCAGGGGGGCCCCGAGCGCCACGGGGAGGCGCGGCGCCCCCCACCCCACCCGCCCCTAAGCCGCGGGCGAGCGGCACGGCAAAACGAAAATCCGAAATCACAAGAGAAGAGAGAAGTCAATATAAATAACTATGACGGAAAGATATTGGTGCGTACAAAAATCATGTTTTCAGTGACACCATTCAGTAGATCCGCACATGCTGTGGGTAAATGATCAACCCAAACGCTTCATCATGTAAAATCCCATCGTGCAGAGGAGTTGGAGAGTCGAAGGTACTTTTGTATGGCAGAACCTCACCCATCACGTTGCCACCCAGCCGCAGTATCGTGGACTACAACGGTTATGTATCTGTATTTTCCTTGGCACAGTTCAGTGGGGAGAGAATAGCACAACAACAACAACCAAAAAAGAACACACACATGAGGAAAACGATAACTATTAGCAATGACTCCTTTTTTTTCGTTTAGATTCTGAGGGCACGCATAGGAATGATGGGTGCGTGTATAGGCGCAACACCACCCACCATCCTTCTCCAGACAGTATCTGCATTATCGATACAGATATGCGGGAATTGGGGAGGGAGGGGGGGGGTGAGATGGAGGCGGAAGAGCCACTATCACCTCCTCCCCCCTCTCCCTTCCACTTTCAGTCTCTACACGCGATGACGTATTATCATGCTGTCCTCATGGTTGTCGGCGGTCCCCTCTACTGTTTTTGCGGCATAGCGGTTACCGGAAAAAAAAAATAGTAATAATAAATAAAACATTATAAACGTAAACAGAAGTAGTGCGTGATATAATTCAATCAAATAAACCAAGGAACAGTAACAAATGCGTTATTCTGATTTACTCCTCAGAAGAAGATACCCCTGGCGATACCACCAATCAGTCCCACAGTCCATGTTGCCGTAGCAGAACCCGCCACCGAGCAGCTCCCCATACCCAAGCTGCACCCATGCCGTGTTCTGGATCAAAGGGTACTTGTCCGTCATTTCCTCCAGGCACTCTTCATCGTAGAAGTCGATTTCGGGGGTTTC
This sequence comes from Ecitophya simulans, assembly GCA_027574965.2. Taxonomy (NCBI): domain Eukaryota; kingdom Metazoa; phylum Arthropoda; class Insecta; order Coleoptera; family Staphylinidae; genus Ecitophya; species Ecitophya simulans. Next base: position 37,982 of record JAODGE020028185.1, read on the forward strand.
GCGTGTGAAGTATACAGTCTTTTCAAAAGGTGTCTTCTCAAAGCAGTGGATTTCGTCGAAATCCTTGAAACGCGCCTCGTATCCGGTGAAGAGTGCGCACTTGTAGTGGTCAGCGACGATGCTGTAGAGGATTGCGTCAATCCCTTTGAGTGCGGAGGGAAGGAGGGCGGCGGGCGGGTACGCGTGGCGGAGCGCAAAGCCGAGATAGAAGTTGGGAGCCGGCTTGTCGTTGTCCTTATTGTGGTCGTTGCCGTCGTCGTTGTCATCGTCGTAGTCATTGTAGTCCTCGTGAATCTGCGGGTGCTTGAGAATCTCCAGCATCCCCCGCACCTGCGCCTCTGTTGACTTCCGCAGCGACTCCGGCACGAAGTCAGCGCGGTGACCCACCTTATAGATGCGATAGACAAGCACTGCCCGGTAACCATTCTCCAACTCGCGCACCTCGTGCAGCACGTCACCATTCCACGCACCGTAGTTCATGGTGAGTGCGCTGTTCGGGTCGGTGCCGTCCACCACCTGCTGCTCCATGTCCACAGTGTACGTTAATGGGTTAGCGGGACGCTGCTCCTTGCGGTCCCGGAGTGCCGTTTCAGTTTCATCGTCAGGGTGGCATCCAACGTACATGACGAGCTGGCCAGGCTTTCCAACACGCTCCTTTTCGCGACGACGATATCCTGTCTCTTCCTTGGGATCGTTAGCGGGATCACCACGGAACGCCGCCGGCTCCAAGGGCAGCATCAGCGACATCGACCCAATCATCTCTGCGCAGTCCATGGAGTCGCGATGGGGCACGAAGAAGTCGCCTTTGCCGTAGACAATGAGCTTGTACGGCACCATGCGAAGCTTCTCCGCAGAGGGACACAGATGGGTTCTCATCCGCTCTAGCTCCTCGGGAAAGTCGAAGGCTTGCAGCTGTGAAGAGAGACTTAAGCTGGTCGCCACCACTTCATGAGAGCGGCGCAGATTGTCGTCGAGTACATCGCCGCGCTTCTCAACTCCAACCAATGAGGGCGAAAGTAACTGATAAAGGTCGGTGGCATCTTTAAGCGAGAGTGGCATAGCAAAGTCCCGCCCATCAAGCTTGAAGGCGGCTTTATCAGCAGGCATCTTAATCTGACCGAGCGCAACACCAGATTCAATGGCCTGGTTCAAATCTCGCTGTATCGTCTCCCAGTGTTTCGTGATGTCGCTGTCGTTGAAGCAGTCCATCATGCACGACTTCATGTAGTAGAGTGCATCCCGATTAGCGGTGCCATCATAGAATATACCAGGAAAATCCTTCTCGAGATCCTCCTTTGAGATACCGACAGGACTAGGAGCGGCAGTATCAGCGGACATTGTGAGCAAGTGTGTATATCCCTGTCGCCTGTAGGTGATAGCTGTTGAAGTAGAGAGTGTATGCTAAACAATAGAGCACGCACGGAAAAATACAGAGGAGGAGAGAGGGAAACCATTAAAAAAGGTATTTTAGTTACGAATGGGTGTTCATGCGTGTAGAACCATGGTGAACAGTGACATCATTGAGTGGACACGCGCGAGCACAGATGCGGTGAATGAGTTGTCAACCCCCAAAAGCGCTTCATGAAAAATCTGTTTGTATGGAGAGATTGGGGAGGGCAGCTAATCGTTAGAGCTCTCGCTATCAGTGTGATCGAAAAGAGGACCGAAAAGACTCTCCATGGTTGGGAATGCCAAGTGCCGCCTCCGTTCCCGCAAGCTCTTCATCTGCTCCCTGTGTATTCGTATGGCTAACGCGCTGACTTCATGGGAGAGGCAGAGTTGTGGTTGATACAGTTCTATGCTGTGTTCAAGAGGAGGAGGGGATGCTGTTGGAGAAGAGCTCGCCAACAAAGGCGACGCGTCAATACCACAATCACCAGTCCTGCCTCCAGTGATGATGATTTGGCTTTTGGAATGCGGTGGCGTAGCCGCCTGAGTCGTCTTTAGCTTCAGCACATCGTCAGTGAGAGTCAGCAGCTGGCGTTCCAGTGAATCTAGTCGCGTCGGCCTTGCGGTACTGTTCTCCACGTCGCTCCTGTGTATCAACGTCTCCCTCGGTGGCGCCACGATCATGGCGCTGCGGCGCAGTGAGGTTTGGAAGCAGTGGTCGTAGAAGAAGTTCACTGGCATTGGGGAAGTGGGTCGGGTTTCTAGTTCCGGTGATGTTCGGTGGTTCAAATTACGGCTCCCCGAACGGTATCCTTCCTGAACGTTGCTGTGTCTTTTAAGTGAGTTTTGGGATAGACGACGCGACCGCCTCCTGGGTGTTGGCGGCTGTGGGGAGAGGAGGCCTCCACGAACCGTGCTGCTAGACGCGCTGCGGTACGGATCACTTCTGGCACTGCTGAAAAATGCTGGAATGCTATGTGGAAACTGTGTCATGGGTGACAAAGGACTCCGTCGTTGTCGTCCATCACTGCCACTGTCACAGCTGGCGCTGCCATACTGAGCATGGTTGCTCTCCTTCCCCCCACGGGGCTGGTCATGCGGCCACGTCACGGCTGCAAAGCGCAGAGACACTGGGCTGTCAATTCCGCGCGGCATACCCAATGACCTCGGGGTGTCGCTCGGGTAGAGGAGCCGCAGACCCCAAAAGAGTGCACCTTGAGACGTTTCTAAAGCCCGGAGTACGTTAGCAAACTTCACATCCGGTCCGAGCTGCAAAAGTCTCGGCTCCGAGGAAGCGCTGCCGTGGCGAGCATCATAGTCGTACACCTCCAAAAAAGTCCGGTGCAGCCCCCTGGACATGTAGTTTTCATCTATCTACATGAAAAAACAAGTAGAGCGAAGAACCAATGAAAGGGAAAAGACAATGGTGCTTTTTTGCTCGAATGCCTGTGCTGGTGACAAGTTATTTCTCCTTAATAAATGACTGAGCTGGTGGATTTAGCTGACTGTCCGTGAGAATCCCATAGGTTAAGAGAGGGGGGGGGGAGATCCCCGTGTCCTACCTGATCACTCAACCTATGGTACTGGTAAGGATGTAGTTGTACAAAAGTTTAAGCTAATCTTTCATCACGAATGTGTAATAGAACCACAGTTCACTGTTTCATAGTTTTTTTGTGTGTTATGCTCCTTCAGCGGACTCCAGCAGCTCGCAGATCACTAACGTTATACGTATATTATCGGCATAAATATATATATATATAGGTATACAACTGTAATCTTCTTCATTGATCACATGTGGCAGAAGACCAACTCTAGACGAAGGATTAATTATTACAAACTTCTCATTATTTTCCTATCATCCACTATTTCCTCACTGTTTCGTTGCTTCACCACACGTACTGTGACTCTCTATATAAGTATGCCGTACGCGCGCGCGCGCCGTGCATCATCGCGAAAATGAAAGCAACGAAAAACAAACCAACAAATATTCGCAACCAGTAAAGCATCCAACAGCTGTAGTAGGGCACAGGGAAAGTGCAATACACAGAGATACAGGGAGGCATAGTGAAATATTGAACGGGACGATGACGCATCTCACAAGGACAGGAATGCAATCCTCTCCAGACGACACAACAAGAAGGGGGCTGGAAGGGGAGGGTGTGGAATCAACAAAGGGGAGAGAGGGAAGCCCAAGCAGGGTTGGGGCCTTGGACCTCATTCCGATTGCCCATCTCCGACTACTCCACTACTTCCAATATCTTCTCAAGTCACAACATACAATTTGCGCAGTGCAATTCGTTTGGAAACGGTGTTAGAGAGTGTAAGAACGCATACACATACACACACATACACCATTACTCATCCTTCGAATGCCATTGACACCACTCTCCGCTGTATGTAATGCAAGAGTTCTTCTTTACTTGAACCAACAAGAACATAATTTCACACACAACACATTAGTGAATATGCTCACGAAAAAATACTCTTGGTATCCGCCTCACAATATCTATACATATGCAACAAATACAAAGAGGGGGGAAGAAATGGCACATGCACAGTGCACCCTACCAAGAACATCAAATAAAACTTAAAAAAAAAAGCACCGTGCAGCACAGAGAGAGGCACACACACACACGCATGTACGTACCAAACAAACCATTAATAAGATGAGTCATAAACCACTCTAGGCAGAATGTTCGCTGCTTCGTCTTGCTATTAGCGTCGACGAGGACACCATAGCCTTTCGCTTGCTACATGAAGAATTGGTTTGCTGTCCGCTGAGCACGTGGCCCAGTGGCACCTGCTGCCCTCCGTTTTCTTGAGCGCCGCTGACACTCCCATCGCTGCCGCTCCGGTTCCCTTCGTCAGCGCCTCGTGCATGTGCTCGCTGTTCCTCATTGCCTGTCCTCTCTTGCTCCTTCCGTTGTGCCAAGATCTCCGTCAGGCGTGCCAGCTTCTTCCGTCGGATGATGGTCTCTGGATCGTCGGCTGCTGCCGGTGAAGTGGCCGGTTTCCTTGGGCTGGCGCCATTTCCAGTAGTGGCGTAACCATCCTGAGAAGGGATGAGAACAGTCGAGCCTTTTGCCACTGCACCCGCTACGGGTGTGGAGACATCGGTGGGCTTGTCCTTTGCGTTTTGGCTAAAGTCAAAGCTCATAGATTTGAAACTTGGGTACGCCTGCAGCTGCGGCGACCCTGCCTGGCGCAGGTCGAGCAGCTCCTTCTCTAAGATGGCCATATCTACCTCTGGGCGGGGCTTCACAACGGTGCCATTACTCGGCGACTGTCCCGCGGCTCGCGGCACCGGCGGCGGGGACTCCGGTCGCGAGCCGCCGTCAGAGTTTGAGCCACCGTTGCTGTTGGCATTCCTGGAGAAAACTGGAGAGGAGTTGCTGAAAGTGGCGCTGACGTCAGCGGTGAAGCGCGGCCCAGCGAGATTGATGAGCTTGCGGTGGACCACAGGGCCCTGCGCACCAGAGCCCCTCATTGCAAATTTGCATCCTGTGATCTCCTCTTGCATCACGCGGATGCGGAGGTGTGATTCGGTAGACTTTGTGTAAGGCTCCAGTAACAGTGACAAGGGCCCGGTGAAGAGAGGCATCGTAGCAAGGTCGCGTAGGATGTTGATGCAGTGTGCGGAGAGTGCCGTGTCCCGCAGCATTGGGTCCGTCGCCCATTTAGTGATTCGATGGACGAGCGCATTCGAAGGCTCAGCGATGCTCGCCGCGGTGGACGACCCGGTGACCGTCGCCAAGGACGGCGCTGCTGTAGCGGAGTTGGAGGCGTTGAGTGCGACTGTCATTGCTCCATTCGTTGGCAGTGGAAGGACAACATAGCGGAGAAGAACGTCGCGCTGCAAGCTCTGCATGAGCGACTCCCCAAGTAAGAGGGGCCGAGAAAAAATATGCGTCACGCACTTGTGCAGGAGACGTATGAGAATGTCGTGGTCGCGGTGCTGCTGGCACACTGCGAGAAATGCTGGGAGGAACCCTGATCGAATGACAATCTCGTCGGTGCTGGCCAGCCGGTACTGCATCAGCTCCGTGAACATCTCGCACACAGCGAGGCGCGTCATGCCAAGACCCCTACGTGGCGAGGAGAGTTCCATGGGTCCCTTCTCCGTGTTGAGCAGTCGCACGAAGCGCTCCGCGTACTCGTCCATCACAAGCAGTGGCGCCACCATCCCCACGCTCGTAAAGTACATGGCCACCGTCTCTGGCACTATCACGGACTTACGGACGAGGGCGACAACCGCACTGACAATGACCATGCCATCCGCGGACAGGTCGGAAGGAGTTGTGTACTTCTTGCTAGGACTCCGGGGCGACACCGTCTGCTCTTTCACCGGTGTTTCACAGCGCACCATCACTGTCTTCACAAAGGGCTCCCACAGCTCGTGCTCCAGCATGACGTCCACGATGGGGCCAGCGGAGTGGCTAAAACCGCGCTTTAGTATTTCTCGTATAAAGTAGAAATAGTTGTACCGTGAGGGTGATCCGAGCGCCAGTGCCAGATACGCGCAGAGCTGCTGAGGGAATCTACACCGAATCCACGCCTCCGTGAAACGCTGCGTCTGTGTGTTCGGTGACATCATGGTCATCGCTGGAAGCGCCGACCCAAAGAGAGCAATCACCGTTTCCGCAATCACTGAGCTCTGCGCTACATTTCGAATGATCAACTGCACAACCTCCTCCGTCAGCGCATCAGCAATGGCCTCGGTGGTTTTGGCAAAATCCACGTCGAAGGAGGCGAGTAGTAATCGCTGGAGTGCGAGAGCCATGGACGGTATGCTGGCAGCCTCGAGAGCCATAGCGCTCATACTGTGGGTCGCTGCGGTCTCAATTACATCTATCGATTTTGTCGCGCTGATATACACTGTAAGCAGCTCTGTGGCGCGGACACTGTATCGCACACTGCCCCTATCATTCCCGTGCACCCGAAGTTGGTTGCTAGCAGCTATTGCCATGAAGGACTTGGACGGCTGCTGAGATACCGCCTGCGACGGCCCACTAGCAGCGTTGTCCGGTGCTGCTTCAAGGATATCGTGAGCACCGCTCTGGTATCTATTACGGTTCGTCGCTCCAGGGGCCGCTGGGATATCGGCCGCTGTGGCAACGACCGCATTACTCGTCACTGGCGTCGCGGCATCGGCATCATCGACTGTAAATACATAACGCCCAAGCTCCAGTAGCTCCTCCAGATTACGCTCCACAAAGTTCAACACACTCTTCGGCATCGTGCGTTGCTGAAAGAGATAGTCGCTCATTTCATTTCTAGTGAGAACATCGTCGATTGTGGAGGCCGTCGAGGCGAACACGGAGCCAATCGGTGTCAAACTACCGCCATCAGCAACCACTGGAGAGACGCTCATGGCCCACCCACTATTGGTGCGTGTCTGTGTGTGCGTGTGTGTACGAAATTTCCTTTATTACCTTCAAAAAGTGAAGGAAAGAAAGCTAAAAAAGATCAGTTATATTACGATTCTAATGTGCTTACACAAAAGTAGAAAACAACAACGGCCTTTTAAAAAAAAATATACACCAAATTGAAAAGACCTATTACAGAGGAACACAAGCAAACCAAGAACACAATAGTAGTGTTAGTGACTAACACACACAAACACACACGCAACACAGATGCACACACACAACAGGCAAACACAAATCGGAGAGGCCCCAAATCGGCTGTCTTGATCTGTTGAAACGTTATGAGATATGCCAGTGTGCGTGCTTCTCAATAGTAAGAGTGTGCGAGTGATGTGGTCCTTCAGGAACGTGACAATATATATATATATATATA